>VZRV01023441.1:782588-897024 GCA_013398115.1 Falcunculus frontatus | reverse complement strand
GGGCCCGCAGTGACACGGTGGTCCCGGCGGGGCGGGAGGGGACGGGGAGCGGCCTGTGGGGGAAGGAGCAGCCCCGGGAGGGAGAGGGGAGCGCGGGGCCGCCCGCGGGGCTGGTCGGACACGCGTGGTGCCGGTACAGGAGCGAACATCGCAGTGCTCAGCAGAGGCTCGAGGGAATGTCTCTTATTTTTTGTTGTTTGGGGTTTTTTCGGGTTTTTCTTGTTCTTTGTTTTTTAAAGACGAGGACTCTCTTAGCTGGAGTCAGGCCTGGCCGAGCGAGGGGAGAGCAACAAACCCGCACGTTTGCAGCCGCTGGTAAAGAGGCGGGAGGCGGTGTGAGAGCTCACACACATACACACAACTCTCACAAACACACACTTGTCCACCTTGGCCTTTCTCGTGTGCGCCCAGCCCTGACAGCTGCCTGACAACAGATGCACAGCTTCGAAGATTTAGAACGGCAAATTTTTGTCTTCTGCGGGTTGTAAATTTAATAGAGGAAATATGCTCTTGCGGTTTAAAGCACAAGACTGGAAATCAAGTGATCTGTGCTCTGTTCCAGTTGTGGGGTTTCTGATGTGACCTAAAGGTAATTTAATGGTATTTCATAGGAAAATGAGATAGGGAAGAACTGATTCAGCAGTAGTGTTGACTATATCGTTGAGTAGATTCAGTAATAGTTGTTGAATCTTTTGGTAACATAGGTAGGCATTTAGAAATTCCATGCAGTGAATCACTTCGACTCACTGCTTTAACAAAACCTCCAAGGAATAACTGTCAAAATTTGCATCAGCAAAGTTTTGTCTGTTATGGGAAATTAGATTGTCAGTAAACGATGGTTTTAGATGAAATCTCTTGCTGGTTTTCATTCTTTTGTTATTTTCAGATAATTAACCTTCCATGGGTGGCTTTAAAATACTGAAAACTGAAATGAGCGTTGTTCATTGCGTGTATCAGTTACAGAAGTTCTGCACAGAATATCCTCCTGGTGTTCTGAGGAATCACAGTTTGATTGGAGTAGAGAAAAAGGTGCAAACACTTGCAGTCATGCATCTGTGCTCATCAAAACCTGTAATGCTTTATGAAGTTGGCAGCTAGTGGTAGTGGAAGTTAATAGAAGCAGCAAATAACTTAATTGAAGATGTTTCATAATTAGTGTGTTGTAACTTTTGAGAGTGCCCTGTCTATGTTGGATTTAATGTCTTAATCCCTACCGTTTGATAGTGGTTTACTCTTACCTCTGATATTAAAATTTTGTTCACTTGGCCTTGAAATTGCTGCTAAGTGCCTAACGTCAGTTCATGCTGCAAAACAAAACCCCAACAAACCATGTGCTCACTGGGATACCTGCCTTTTTCAAACCTTTCTTTTCCTTTCAAATGTAGAGGACATTCATTTGAGGTAGGAATTTTCTCTTTTTCTGAAGAGGACTTTTCTAGTGGAAGCCCAGATGGACGATCATGATGGGACTGAGAAATGGAAAAGAAGGAAGAGAGGCTTCCTCTGCATTTCTTTCTCTTCATGACAAAAGATCACAAAAGGGTGTGCTGCTGTGTACAGCTGTGGTGGGTGGGGTTTTTTGGGGTTTTTTTTGAGGTTTGGAGTTTTAACCTCTGATGAAACTTGAAGGAACTGTAATTGTTGACCCTGTACTATTTCGTACTTGTTAGGAAGTCAGATTCTCAATCTTGCACCTGGAGGGGGTGATCTGTGCAGAGTTTTTATGAGCACAGAATATTATTTGAGCTGGAAAAAATTGTCTCCCAAGATGGAGTGCTCATGCTCAATTAAGGAACCTTTTGGGTTTATTTGAATGTTCTTTGCAAATTATGTTGTGATCTTTAATTCTTCGGAGGACACTTTAAATTGCAGAAAACTGCCCTCTCTATTTTCTTTATAGATGTCTTAAGAAAATGCTAGGAACTCTTTCATTGCTCTTGGCTGAATTACATACCTGCAGAAATACTTCTGTGGCAATTCTGTGCAAGTCCCTGTGTCTTCCTTTCCCTCCAGTTAAGGCCGTGTTGATTATTTTAATGTTTGTTTTTTTTAAATTAAAGTACAAGTTTCTTCACATGTCTCTGTTAGATTTGGTGGAATGAATTTTAATCTGTTAATGTTTCTTTAAAGATCTTTACATGATTTTTTTTTAAAAACAGGTAAGGAGCTCGTGCTCAGAATGAGAAGATTTGTACTTGTGTGAGCTGAGTGCACTTGAGATATCTTCATGGCTAACGATAAACAGCTCATTAAAAGCAAATTGAACAGTAATTTAACACTTTTGCCGTTATCATTAGTCACAGTGCAAGTTCCCGCACTGTTTTCTGGAAGCCTTTTTAGCCATGTTCCTGTGACCATGTAGAAAAGTTTGGCTGGCACTTGAGCGCGCTTGACCAGCGTGGGTTGGCAAGGTGCAGGGTGCTGCCTGCCAAGTCTGTATCCCTACTGACCTACCACCAAGGTTGAGCCTGCCAGCACTGTCATCCTTGACAGAGGATCTTTGTCAGAATCCCTGCTACTGATACACCAACTATGAAGTAGTGTCTCTGAATTCTGGGTCAGTGGATGTCACAAACTGACAAATTTAGAATACTTTGCCATTCATTCATTCTGTGCAAGGGGAAAAAAAGCTCGCTGAATTACTATTGTCAGTGTTCCCTCCAATCCTGTAGCTTTTGTAAACTTGTCACAGGCTTAATACAATTCAGTTGGAGTGGAAGTGTATATACACACACACACATCTTTATTTTTCTTCTTTTTTTAAAGCTTTTTGTGTGTCCTATTTTCCAGGTTATGCTTTTTGTTGCCAACTCGTAGTATTTAGAATCTTTAATGAAGGTCTTGCACATAAACATTTAAATTTCTAGAAGGCTTTGTCCAGCTTGTTAATTTTTTAGCATACTTTAGGGTTTGTGGAAAGTACAAAATGCCCTTTATTTTCCCATTTTTGTCTCCAAGTGTAGTACTGAGGTCATTCCTAATCACCCACTTGCTTGTCCATGTCCACCAACCCACCAGTGGAGGCATAGGCCTTTGTTTTCATGTTTAGTGACATGTAGCAGTGCTTTTCTCTGGAATTTTAATTAAGAAATGGATTCTAAGTTGTAGTTATCTGCTTTGGTTAGAGTAGATCTTAAATAACCTTAAAAATAGGAGGCAGTTTCAGGGCTGACTACTGTTGATGGTGGCATTTTCCAGCATAATGCTTCTGTTGGAAAGTGCCAGTTAGCTGAAGTAGAAGTGTGAGAAAATGTACACTTCTGACAAAACACTTAAGGGAGACAGGTTTTGGTTCTAAGATGGAATTCACAGTTTTGAGAATTTCTACAAAAGCTAATTGCCCAGTAATTAGAGCAGCTGCAGAGTCCAGGGCCACGGGAGCATTGGAATTTTTTTGTTGTAAATGTGGATGCTTTAAGAAATAGATAGGACTTTTTTAGCCATGGCAAGTTTCCCTTCCTCTGTATCAGAGTTAAGCTCAAGTTTTGCCATGATGCAAAACAAATTCAACTGTTCTTTGAGTATCATTTTTTGAGCTTTTATTGACAATCAGATGGAAGTGAGGGTGCTTTGGAAATGCAGTGGAGCTCTCTTGGTGATCTCTTTGCCTGGACCTCTTTTGTGATATAAATCATTATCAGTGGTATTATTTTTTGACAGTAGTTTTTGAGAAAACTTTAAGAAGAAACAAAAGCATCACTTTGTTATCTGAGCTATATATCTTCCATGTACATTGTATTACTTTCTGCTTGTGCCTGGCCTCAGAGTTTGTTACGTTTCTTGTAAGAGAGTGCTGGTTAAATACTTCTCAACTAACAGAGCTAAATGCTTCAGCATTTTTTTAAGCTGTGTTAGATGGCGTACAGATGTGGAAGTTAAAAGTAAAAGTATTGTGTGAGAAAGCCCTGTCTGCAATTGTCAGTAGATTTTTCTGTTTGGAGGACAGTCATGGTTAGTAAAAGTTTTGAAGATACCAGACAATTCTTTTCTGTTCTTGTTTACGTATATTATCAGTTAGATTATATTGCCTTACAAGTCATGTTTCAAGCAAGAAATCCAATGCTAGTGTAAAAACACTTGCCATAGATTTTGGTCATCTGGATGTACATTTGTACTGCAAACCCAGTTCTGATGAAAGTAACACAAGTTCCTTTTTGATATACTTTATAAAATCTCTTTCATCCTTTACTTAAGGGAGAAGGGGTTAAGGAAGTGTTTTCATTGATGGTATTCTTTGTGTGAGATGTGGCACAGGGTAATTGAAGAAAAATCCTTTCCATGGAGAGGCTGTGGCAGTGGTCTGTAGCATGCAGGCCCTTCAAGTTTATTAAACAAGTTTTTTAATCACTGTGTCATCTTAGGATTTGTTTTATGCTTGATGTGTATGAAGAAACGGTGGAGCTAACATTTCTCCTGTATTCTCAAGAAAAGACTAACGTGTGCCATTGCTTAGGACTGTATGCTGGGCTGCAATGTAAGCTGTAGGCTTGGGAAAATGATAATAAAACCCAAGCACAATCCTGCAGAGTTCCTGTCGGGAAATTTATAAGGAAAGAAGGATTTTAATAAAACCAGGTGAAATTGATGTGTGAGGTTGTAGTTTTAAAGAAAGTCTTGATCTGTGTATATGGCATAATACAGTGTAATATACTGCAGTTGAGTTTCTGAGCTTTCTGTCTGAATATATATGTTAGTGTGTGTATGGAGTCAAAATATCTCAGTATTTCTGAGTCTGAAGGGCAGTAAAGTTAAGCACAAGAGCTGACTGCAGAACAGCTTTAACTGCAGATCTGCAGCAGCTCTAATGAACTCCCAGTTGTGCTCGTGGTTATAAGTGGTGCTTTGTTTATTGTATGAAGTAGAGTCTCAAAACAGCTTCTAATCATCAGCAGTGAAGTTTCATGTTTCAGATTGGGTATGATGCTACAGGAGGCTTCCTGAATTTGCAAACAAGTAAATTAGTGGGAAGAGAATAGTCCTTATACATTTGAACACAGGCTTAGTACTGGCAGTAGGAAAGGATGAGGGTCATTGGTTTTACCCATTTTATTCTTGTGCTTGTGAAAGCATCGTTCATTGCCCTGCTGCTTGGGATGATGGTTTGCTTCGTTAATGGTACTTCAGACCTAGATTTTGCAGGTGGGAAATTAGTTTGGAATCAATGGGAGAACATGTTACATATAAAATGAATCTCATGGAAATAGATACAATGTATGTAATGTTACATTTTTCTGTTCTGCAGTGACTCTTGCTCAGGCCCTTTTAGCCAGAAGGAGATTCCTTCGTATGGCATCAAATAAACCTTCTGAACTTGCCAGTTTAATGTAGTAGGCTAAGAAAATTTCACAAGAACTGCTAAAAAGAAGTCAAGTTGCTCGGTGTTTGCGATGGCAGATGGAAGGTGGTAGATTTCTTCCATCTGCATAAATGGAATGTAAGTTCTGCTGTTGGCCGACCCTGTTTATATCTGGCTGGCTGGGTGAAGTATGAAGGACGGGGTTCAAACAATGGACCTGTTCACCCAACTAGTTTCCTTCCATTTGCCGTAGTCATTAACAAGAACTTTAAAAGTATAAATAATGCATGCCCCAAAGTCTAATTTTGATACAGCGATTACTTCCTTTTATACTTGCCCATTAAAAGCCCCCTCATGCTACTCCATGTAATTCATTATACTCACTCCTTAAATAGTGTAACTGGTTTTTTTTAATGTAATAGCATGGTTTTCAGTTGATTTTCTCTTGTAGCTCAGCTGAAAAGTTATTTAATAAAAGAAGGTAATGCATAATAGACCCTCTGCCTCTTAAGGAAATTTAAGTAAGCTTTTTTCCCCATGAAAGTTGTTACCAGCTGTGTCTAGAGGTGCAGCAGTACGAGTAATTTGTGCACCACTGAATGAAAATGTGACTCTTTAAAGCATTTGTTTCTGTATTCAAAGCTCAGTGATGCTCTGTGGTACTGCAATCACAGCTTGTAACTTGTGCTTTTAAGCCTCAGAAGAAATTGATTGTAAGTACAGATGATCTGGGGAAGCTGTTCCTGGCAGATGTCATGATTACTTAGAAACCTTTCGCAAATTAGATGCTGAAATTACAGCAAATGCAAGTAAATATTCTAAATGCGGTTTATGCCACACATTCAGAAATCTAAAAACCCTACGTGAATTGCAGTTTCTACATGGATATGTTTGGTTTCTACATAAATACCTGAACCTACTGCTTTGTGGCCTTAAATAGCTCCTGAAGCCAGCTCATGATTCATGAAGCTTTTTAATTCTACCTTATTTTCTTAAGAAAAGGCAAAAGCTGTAAGCCTTCGGTGTTTTGCCTTCCAAAATGAACTTCTGGAAGGTGTGTAAAGAGATAAATTCAGTGTCATTTGTGCTTCTCGAAGCCTACAAGTATTTTGTTGCAATTTCTTTCTTGCCCTTGATTTTCTTGAACAGGTTAAGGTACACTTCTACTGAAGAGTCATGGAAGCCTCATGGGTGGCCAGAATGGAGTTACAGTAAATGGTATTAAAGTTTTAAATTTCAGCAGTCTCACTTTTCAGTGGTTATAGTTACAGGCATGTACCTGGAATCTTTTTTTGAAGAAGTTGAAACAGTTTTGATCAAGTCTTTTCTGATGCTTCTGAAATATTTAACCAGGCTTTGCTTTTGTTGATGGGCCCTCAGACAAATGTAAAGTTTTTAGAGTTACTTATCTTACTTACTCCAAGCAGATTACTTCTAAAATCATAGTTTATAGGACAGTCATTTATCATAATTCCCTTGACATTTGCCCTACAAATACTAGTTACTACAAAATATCTTCTTAGTAGAACTGTTCCAACTTCCTTTTCTTTTAGTGAGCTTGTTGATTCCATGAGCATACTTGTGGGTAAATGATGTTGAAATTATATAAAACCAATAAAATATCTTTCCTAGTTCATGGATTATGTTCAAAATACTGAAAAACAAAGGGAAATTTTACGTGATTATAGCATAGAATCGTAGATTTTTAAATTTGGTTTCTTAATACAGATGGGGCTCCTGTAATGGGATAGATCAGGGGACGTTTCTTAAGATCTCCTTTGAGCTCAACTTAACTAGAGGAATTTCCAGTGCATCTTCTGCCTTGGTGATGCTTAAGGTTCTTTGAAAGCATAGCTGAGAAACAAAAATAGAACATTTTAATTGTCTTCTGGTCTGAGATTCTAGGTGGGTTCATTTCCTTTTCTAGGGGTGTGAGCGGTTGCTGATCTTGCAGCTATTGAATGTATGCAAGGCTTGAAATTAAGTTAGTTGCTATAAACAGCTTTTACTTTTTAAAACAGTAAACTTTTATCCTCAGTAAAAGAAAAAAATTCAGTCTGCGTTCCTGGCCAACTTTATCTCCCTTTATGTATTTCCTGTTACTTTGAAGGGTGCAAAGGTTCTCGTATGTAATAGTCCAAGGGAACTAAATTAGTCTTAAAGTGCAGACATGGTAATGTTTCTGAAGAAAAAAGGTGATATGTAATTATTTGAGTTTTTTTCTTTATTTTTTTCTCAGTACCTTCTTCTAGGGAGTTAATGAAGCAGTGGGAGACTTCTATTCTCTTAATTTCTTTTTTTTTCATTTTGTTTTTTTTTATGAGAGCTCTAGGAGGAAAGACCTTCAAACAGTTTTTCTGTTTGTTTTGCTTTTCTGATTTTTTTTCATATTACTGAAGCAAAGCTGAATAACCAAAGAGGTACCAATGGGATTAAGCTACTGCGTGAAATAAATGGATTTTTTCTTGTAAAGGAACACCAAATGTCCTTGGATTTGTTCCCTGCTTTCCTCACGCTCTAACACCACTGTAGAAAATGTAGGATGGTTACATGTGGGACATAAATGCCTTGCCTAGGGATGTTTGCTGTAGCTTTGGTTGATGGTGCTTAGTACATGCTTCTGTTATATAAAAGTATCTGTCCAAGTGCCTGAGTGAGCTTGTAAATGTGCCCAGACGCTTAAAAAGCCTTATCAGATGACTTTTAGTTTATCAAAGATGGGAGGAAAAAAGATCTTGATTAAAGGTAGCAATCTAAGAGAACCAGCACAGAGATACTTAACATTTTGCTCCCCCCTCCTTTTTCTCTTATGTGCAGAGTTGGTGTCTTAGGCTAGGGTAGGTGTTCTAATTCACCGTGGTTTATCAAAAGTGGAGAGACAATGTTGTTTGGCAGTCTCTGTAGCAAGAGAGGAAGCATCTTTTGTTATTGACATCCTTTCTCTTAGCTCTGCTCTTGCTTTTTGCCAGCTGCTCATTGTCTATACTTGCTTATTTAGTATTCACAAGGGATTTTACAAGTACTTATCAGTTCGTTGCCACAGCACATCATTTCCTCTTGTCATCGGTACTCCTTAAATTGCGGGGGGGGGCGGGGGTGTGATTTGCATTAGGGCTGGTGAGTGGTAAAACACCATTCATGAGCGAGTTGTTCTGCTCCTCTCCTTTCTGAGGCAGTTTGTAGTAAAGGTCACGTTTCTGGTGCTTACTCCACCATATCTTTCCCCCCTTTCTTTTTTCTGGGGAGAAGAAAACAATTTTTTTTTTTGCCAAGGCTAAAAATATCCAGCACTTCCAGCATAAAATTAGCTACTGCTAAAAAAAGGTTGACCACCTCTCTGGGTGGCTGGAGAAGGTTTGGTTTGTGCTTTTTATTGGGTTTTTCATTTGATTGTGCATTGTTTTCTTTATCTGCAGTTTCTTCCTAGTTTTTTTTAATACTCTCAAAAATTTGGGGTAACTAATTAGAGCTCAAAAAAAAAGCAGATGCCTTAGGATTTTTTCATTTTTGGAAATAAGGATACATTTGAGAAGCTGAGTATTTCTGTGCAGTACTGGCCGTGGAACTGGTGGTTCTACCCTGCCTCTTCCTTGTTTCTTCATAGCAAGTTTAGTCTTCTAATGCAGCACTTTGACAGGGATATATTATTAGTTTTAAAGCATATTCCTCAAGCCTATCTTCTGAGAGAAAGTCATCAATTTAAGGAATATTAACAGAAACTGTGCTCTCCATATCATCCCTTGATGGTCCCTTTTCAAACTAAGCAGTAGTGCAAGCTCTGGGGACTGATCACTTTTTTGGGATGAGGTGGTACTACTTCTGGAATTTTGTTTTGAAACAAAATCAGGTGCAATGCTAGGGCTGGAACAGGAAGTCTTTTAATATCTGCCTTTTTGTTTTACCACAGCCTTTGCTTGTTTGCTAATTCCTTGTTAAATTATCTTTTTACTAGAACTAAATTGGAGGCATCGATCATCATTTTTGATGTGAAGACTTCATCACTGACATCTCTATGTTCATTTGTTATCCTCCAGGAAATAATACGGCTCATCAGTTGCAGTAACTGCTTTGGGTGTACACTAACACTCATTTGGAAGAAAACAAATAAATAAACAAAAAACCCCAACAGACAAAACCCAACAAACTTTTTGAAGACTTGTGTCAAATGACGTCAATGGCCAGTTTGTTCTCCTTTACTAGCCCAGCTGTAAAGCGTCTGTTGGGCTGGAAACAAGGAGATGAAGAGGAAAAATGGGCAGAAAAAGCTGTTGATGCTTTGGTAAAAAAGCTTAAAAAGAAAAAGGGTGCTATGGAAGAACTGGAGAAAGCCTTGAGCAGTCCAGGACAGCCCAGCAAGTGCGTTACTATCCCCCGCTCTTTAGACGGACGGCTCCAGGTTTCTCACAGAAAAGGCCTGCCCCATGTGATTTACTGTCGTGTGTGGCGCTGGCCAGATCTACAAAGCCATCACGAGCTGAAGCCATTGGATATTTGTGAATTTCCTTTTGGATCTAAACAAAAGGAAGTCTGCATCAATCCATACCACTACAAGAGGGTGGAGAGCCCAGGTATGTTTGAAAGTTACTGTCCTAAAATCTGAACAAAATGTTCAGTAACCACTTACTATTTACTCCATCTTCCTCCTCCTCTGGTATTGTACAACCAGTTAAAAGTGGTGTATGAGGCAGTTTGGGAGAGGAATGTTCAAAGTGTACATTACTGGTGGGGTTTTAGAGAGGTGTGTTGTCTGTTCTGTACTAGCTGTTTTCTTTGGGTTTAATCACCTTTTTCCCACAGGCCTCTTAAGTCTGCTGCCCTTAAAGTTAGTGGCAAAGTTCTCATTTGTCATAAAATAGAAAGCAGCAATGAGTTCTTTCAGTTTCAGTTTCTTTGAGAAACTTGTTTCAAAATCTCAGTCTTTGCAAGGAGGTTGGTGGCCACCCTTCAGGGGTTTGCTATTTAATCAATGTGTGACATGAATTGAGGAGATAAAAAAATTTAAAAAATTCTAGGATGGTAGAGTACCCCACATGACTTCTAGTTAAGAGACAGCAGAGATGAATGGAACCAAGAGACACGATCAGTTAGAGCAAGGTATGTATCAGATATGTGTCAGGTAAGGAGCCTGCTGTTAAAGTGTGCTGCTGTGGGAAAAGGTGAGGAGGATTGGGATTGCGGTGGGAGAGATGAAGAATGTTGCTCTGGACAGTGTGGTGAGAAGTTGCTTCCCTTGCTCCCCAAAGTGATTGTAACTCTGCTGCAGCCAGCTGTAGTGCTCAAGTGCATTGCTGCAGCACTGGAATTCTGGACTCCACCAGTCCTGAAGTTAAAACTCCAGCTTAGCTATAGTCTTATATGGCAATATAGATTTTGTTTGTCTTCAGTGGAAAGGACAATATGTAACTATATAGTCTGACTGTAGTAATGGAGACTGTATTTCCACTTTCTCTGATTTGCTAATGTATGCAGACAGTGAGTTTTGCACTTCTGCATCAGTATTTCGGTATGTACCACATGCAGACTGGTTTGGTTTGTTATTTTTTTTAGAAAAAGGTCCTCTTCGAGTTGTGTGAAATACACGTGTGTTTTTGTGATTTTTGCAAGAGTAAAGTTTGAATCTTCCATCAAGCATGATGTAAAAAAATAAAGGAGAGAGGATGGGGTAAAGGCATGATAGATTCATCCCCTGCTCCTTTTTCTGCCCCAGCTAGTGTTGAAATTATCATGATGAGCAGAATAGCACATTATTTGTATCTCTTACCTTATATCTCAGTTTTTAATCTAAATGTATCTGGGTTTTGTTTGTTTTTTGCAGTTCTACCTCCAGTGTTAGTGCCTAGACATAGTGAATTCAACCCCCAGCACAGTCTGCTAGTTCAGTTCAGGAACCTCAGCCACAACGAACCCCATATGCCACACAACGCGACATTTCCTGACTCCTTCCAGCAGCCCAACAACACTCCGTTCTCCATCTCTCCAAACAGCCCCTACCCCCCTTCCCCAGCCAGCAGTACTTACCCGAGCTCCCCAGCCAGCTCTGGGCCATCAAGTCCCTTTCAGCTGCCAGGTGAGTACAGCCTGAACGTTGGTTTATAAAAATAATTGAAACGTCACACATTGTGACCTATGACCTCAGGAATTTGTGCTATTTGCAATAAATGGCTTTTTCATTTGCGTTTTATGGGATTTTCTTCCTAGTTTTGTCACTGGTCAGAGTTAATTGTTCTAGTTTTATTTTTCCAAATGTTTTTTGTCGTGGATGTAGTACTGGTGAGTTATTTTGCTCAGCTTCACTATGGAATAACTAATCCATACTTTAGAAGAATATTTAGCGATGAAAAGAAAGCAAATGCAGGATGCTGAACAGGAAGTTTATTGATGTCTTTCACTGAATAAAAACACCTATAAAATATGGTGTTTAACTGGAAAAAAGTAACATTTCTGTTGGGAACAGATTGGATTAAACTGATTCTTTTTAACTGAGTTGGAAAATACAGAAAAAAAATTGATGGGGGAAAAAGGAAAGAAGTCTTACTCATTCTGTCTGATTATTGGTGCGGTTTATAAAGCCAAGAATTTAATAGATTAAAGATTTTATTTTTCCACTAGCTCAGTGGCCTGATCTTTGTTCTTTCTGGTTGCTCAGTTCCCCAGGAAGTGTCCCAGTCTGTGGATATCCCTGTTGGCCGAGTACTGGCATCACTGGGATGGATGCATTTATGGGGCGTAGTGGGGTGTTGGCACACTGGGTGCTGTGCTGATGGAAGAAAACAGATCCACGCTTTTGTAATGAACTCAGCCTGCAGAAGCAGCAAAAAAAAAAAACAAAACTGTTCTAGGCCTTTGTTATACTAAGAAAACAGTTATTTCTTCTACTGCTTTGTTTTTGAGCATGGAGAAAAGGGTAGGCAAGAAAGCTTGTGTTTATGTGACAAAAAGAGAAGCAGAGTCATCTTGCCCAGCTGCAGGAGTGCAGGTATTAAAGAAAAAAAAAAAACAGAAAAAAGTGCATGTCATATTTTTTTCAAGTTTCCAATCTTGTTATTTGTCCCATAGGTAAAATTTCAGCTATTGAAGGAGTTTACTGTAAATGCAGCTGGCTGTGTTCAGATTTCTTTGAAAATGAGTCCAAATTTTTTAACATCTCTTGTTGGGGAATATTTTGTCTGTTTACAACTGTAGAATGTATAAATAGGTACTCTAAATTGTTGAGGTTTATTCTTATTTTTTCGTGTTTGTAGCTGATACTCCACCTCCTGCATATATGCCCCCTGATGAACAAATGGGGCAGGATAATTCACAGTCTATGGACACAAGCAATACAATGATCCCTCAAATCATGCCAAATATAGCTACCAGAGGTAAGTTGTATAGTCTGGTGTAAAATTACAGTTTGGCTTCTTGCAACTCATGACCAAACTGAATGGGCCAGTAAATCTTGCTGATAGGTGGAAGCAGTCCTCCTAGGCAAACTGGGGCTGTAATAGATAGAACTGAGAAATAAAACTTGCCTTCCTTATTTTTATTTTCATCTTTTGCCTTTAAAGCAAGAAAGGTGCATAGTGTGGCTTACAGTAAGTTGAACTTTTTTTTCATTTCTTTTCTGCTGCCTTTGCCCGTTGCTGGAATAACATTTGCACAAAGGCTCTGAAAATTGAGTCCCAAAATACCAGTTATAACAGATTTTTTAAAAGTGGACAGAAGAGTTATGTTTTACCTGCTATCACATAGTCTCGTGTGTGTGTGTAAGGTTGTTTTTGTTTAATAGCAGGCTTAAAATTGGAAAATAATCATAAAATCAACAGGCCAGTTAAAATGCACGAAGGTCAAAATCGTTAAGATTATAATCAGGACGCTTCTTGCCCATCATAACTGTTTAGTAAGATTTTACTTAGCTGTTGGTGTTTTAGAAGGTCTGCTTGACAATTTTAGATGTAATATTTTGACACTTAGGTAAACTGTTACTTCCATTTGCTTTTCAGATGTTCAGCCCGTTGCCTATGAAGAACCCAAACACTGGTGTTCCATTGTGTATTATGAATTAAATAATCGCGTTGGGGAGGCTTTCCATGCATCTTCCACAAGCGTCTTAGTAGATGGGTTCACAGATCCCTCCAATAACAAAAACAGGTTCTGCTTAGGTTTGCTCTCCAATGTTAATCGCAACTCAACGATCGAGAACACTCGACGGCACATTGGCAAAGGTAAAACTGAATTGTCTAAATCCTGACTGAGAAACCAAGTCCTTGATTTTATTTCAGCTTCTCTGTACTGCAGCAGTGATTATTCTCAGATGAGAATGCTAGAGGTAATCTGAGATGTGATATGTTATCTACCTCCCCAGTATCAGAAAACAACTTAGTTAGGTATAGTTTGATTCTAATTAGTCGGGAATTGCATACATTTTTCTTTGTCACTAACTAAAAAGACTACATATTACCCCTTCCTTACCAAACTAGATTGTCATTGGGGCTTGCTTGTTAGGGTGAATGATGTGTAGAGTTCTGTGTTGCAGCACCAGGAAACGCTGCAGGATATGCCATGATATTCCACATTACATCTACTTCTTAAATCAAATTCTGCATACACCTTTACAGTATATCAAAGATTTTTTTTTGTTTTGTTGTTTTAAGGTATTACCTGCTGTCTACAGTATGTTCAAATATCTTGGTGAGTTGGCAGCAGGACTTTGAAGTGCTAATGCAAAACTGCAAGGGCTCATTTGTCTGAGTGAATCCATGGGGCGTGGATGTGTGTGGGAGGGATTCCTGGAGACAGCAGGTTTTGCAAGATCTTCTAGTTTTCCTGTACTGTTTTGGCTGATAGTTCATAGAGATGCACAGTTTTCATCTTTGATGGAATGTGCCTGGATTATCTTAAATTGTAGAACACTTTTTCTGAATATATTTTTTTTTTTGTGTGATTAACTCAGTGCTGAGAAGAGAACCTTGTTTCTCTTGCACATATTTAGAGGCCTTTTTACTACCTAAGAGCATTTGGTAAAGTTGGTCTTGAGTTTTGATTGATGAAAATCCTCCCTGTCACATAACGTTCTTTTAATTAGAAACTACTATAAATATGACAAAATTTTGCAGTTAATCTGGAGACCAGAAGTTCTATTTTTATCTGTTGGAAATTTGGCTCTGCAATGCAGTTGTCAAAAAAAATTATTAATAAAATAATATTATAAAGGGGAACAAGTGATCTGTGGGGCGTGGGTGGTTTGTCAGGTTCTTTTGTTTTGGCTCACCCCTTTTGAAGGTATTGGCAGAGAAATCTTGTGCATCTGCCTAAGGTCAGAAGTGTAACCAGGACCATCATCATGTTGTAGAATAGTAATGAGCTTTAAAATGCCTGCATCTCTAATAGTAATTATTGAACTTAAACTTTGCTTTATGGTAACTGTTCTGACAACAATTAAGATTGCTTAGGGATAAAATACTGTTTATTTATGGCTTTTGTTTGAACAGTCTTGAGGTTTTGCCTCCTTAGAACTACTCAATCCTATTTGCTAAGGTTTTTTACTATAGCTGGCAAGTGGTGGTCACTGTCTTTTTAAATAAATAGGGTTGTGTTGTGAAAATGCATTCTTGCCCACCCCACATTCTCTGACAGCTGCTTGTAGTTGTTGAAGCCAATGATTCCTCTGTAACCTCCATCCTACCTTAGTCCCAAGTAGATCTAGCAATGTTCACAACAGTTGCTGCTGTCTGAAAGATTAACTTGCATCTGTTGACCTGCGGCAGCTTCCTCTGGCACACCACAGGATAGTCCATAGTGTATTCTCAGGGTATAGCAGGGAAGACTTAAACTGAGCTATATCCCAGCCATGTAAAACTGGGGTAGGGGAAGGAAGTCAGGTGTCTCAGTGAAGGAGCAGTGAGAACCTGTGTTTGGGTGCTGAGGGGATGGGCAGCTTTTGTATGTTAATTTTTAGTCAGTAGTAATGTTGTATGGACTTCAAAACATGTGCATAGCTGAATGCACACAGATGTGATAAATATAGGGACTTTGTTGATGTTAAGGTTTGTAAAGCCTGATGGTAATTAAGTGGAGCAACTAACTGGACTTAGCTGTCCCTCAGCTTGATAAAACGTACTGAAAATCAGAGAAGACTATGGATATACTTTCTCGTTCATGTCCATCACTGACCCTTCTCCCAGGACACACCTATTTCTGTTGTACTTGGCATAGGCAGAAGCTGCCAGGTGTATAAAATTGGAGTTTTAAAATCCACATAAATTCTCTAGAAAAATAGCTTGAAATAACGGTTGAAATGTGGCAGTAATTTTTTCATTCTATTCTGTAATTGATCAGAGAAGGACATCTAGTGGCTGGTGTATCATGAGCCTGCTGTGATGAAATGAGAAAGTGTGTTATAGTGCGAGCAAAAGCTTTTCTGAAAACCTCCTCAGGCAGAAATTTACTCTCTTTTTTTCTTCAAAAAAAGTAGAATTTACAACAACTACCTCGAAATCAGAGACGACAAAATAATTTGAAATGTTTTTATCTTTGTTTTCAAGGAGTTCATCTCTACTATGTTGGTGGAGAAGTCTATGCTGAGTGTTTAAGTGATAGCAGCATATTTGTACAGAGCAGGAACTGCAACTACCACCATGGCTTTCATCCAACAACTGTATGCAAGATTCCCAGTGGATGCAGTCTGAAAATTTTTAACAATCAGGAGTTTGCTCAGCTTTTAGCTCAGTCTGTCAACCATGGATTTGAAGCAGTGTATGAGCTCACCAAAATGTGCACCATTCGAATGAGTTTTGTAAAGGTAAATTATTCTGGGAGTCTTAAAGTTTATTGTGGGTTTGGGTATTTAGCAGTAATTCCATTAGCACTGTAGCAAAGCTGTTCTGGCCTGATGTGGTTCTTTTCAATGATAAGTATATTTAAAGAGATTAATTGGGGGAGAGGGAAATCAGTGCAAGAAAGGAAAAGCGCAGATTGCTGTATTGAATGTTGGCTGTGTATTCAGTTACTTCAGTATTCAGGACAGGAATTTATTCATTGTGGTTGCTGTAATTTTGTTAAAGGAGGTTTAAGTTCATGCTCTAAATTTGAAGGAGCAAAGTGAATAACAAATCCACTAAAAGAATGTGATTAGAAAGGAGCATAATTATTGAAGAAAATTTTTAACTTCTTCAAATTATTAGTTTAAAAAGATCCCTGGTAATGGAAAAAAAGACATGATTTGAGTTTATGAAGTCAAGCTGTGCTGTTACTCCCACAGGAGCATTTTCTGAGCATTGTTTAATCAAGATGTTGTCTGTCTCAGTTTCAGTGTGGAGTCTAAACTTGAGCTTTCCAGGTGTTTTGTTTGCATGTTGTCCAAAAGATGTTGGTTTTGTCAGTTATGACAAATACTGCTCAGTCTGAGAGTGTGGAGGAGAGGGAGCAGGAGGTTGAAACAGAAGGGATGTGGCCATGGCCAGTAGTCATCCTTGAGTCGGCAGTGAGCTCCACAGGAGGCTGTAGCACGCAAGACTTAATTCAGGCTTCCAGGTGCAGCTTCCTTCCTGCTCCTTCCCAGCCTCGGGTTTGTTCCTTTAGATCAGTGTTACTAGACTGTGAATTACCTTCAGATAACTATCTTGAGATCATGATTTCCAGCTTCTTGTTAGCAGCTATTTTAAAAGACAAGCATGTCCTCAAATTGATTGATACCATTTTGTTCATTATCTAGGGCTGGGGAGCTGAATATCACCGACAGGATGTCACGAGCACCCCGTGCTGGATAGAAATTCATCTTCATGGGCCCCTCCAGTGGCTGGATAAAGTACTTACACAAATGGGTTCTCCTCTTAATCCCATCTCATCTGTTTCATAGTGCTGAAATTCTATCTTCAGCCTTATTTTTAGCGAACTTATTCTAATTCTAGAGAAACTTTCAGTGGATACTGTGAGCTATATGGAGAATGGATCTTTTGATTTAACTTCTTATTTTTAGATCCCTTTGTGACCAATTCCATTGTGTATAGCTAATCAGTTTTACATTTCAAATTGTTCTTGTGATGCTTAAGTGACAGTTGAGCCCTAAGGGAAAAAATAGTCTATTGAAAAATTCAGAACGCTTCCCCTTCTTCCCCTAGAACTTAAATAGACAAATGTCTTAACTGGAAAACCTTTTTGTCCTGTAGGGACAAGAATTAATGAAGACTGATTTTAGAAAATAAATACATATCATAATTTGGGATTTTTTTAAATGTTTATGAAATTGTTTGAACATGTGCAGCTCCAGCTTGCAAGCTGTATTTTTAGCATAGTGTTTTAACATCTTAAGGTTGACATCTGTCATAAGCAAAATTAGACTTTATTATGGCTAATTTGCCTCAGATTGAACAATGTGATTTTTTTTTTTTAAGTGTACACATGAAATACACTTTTTACAAATATTGGAATGGTGTAAAAACACTTGTATTTTCTATTGGAAAATGCTGTCATAAACACATTGTATATTAATGCAGAATAGCAGTTCTTAGCCTTTTCCCACTTTGGTTTTGTAATATCTCTTTTAACCACCATTTAAAATAGTAATTGATCCAAGGTAAACATCCTGCACGTTTCTGTTGTAGTGATTCTTGTTTTGCTTTGATTTACACTCATGCCATTTGGATTTGGTTGCCAAGGCTATTTCTTTTTAGGTACCTTTCTCTATTATAACATAAACACTAGTATTTGTAAATGGCAGTGCTTACTACTTTTTGGAAGGAATAAGTTTTTTGTTTTCTTTTTGGTGTTCTAGCTGTTTATTTTACCTGTCTGGAATTGATCTGTGTTAGGCCTTTTTAGTCTCTCAGTAGACATTATGCAGTATTAGTGATTACACTGTATTTAATTCACTTCCAAGTATGAGTTTGATTCTCTTTGAAGACTGTGAGTGGCTTAGCGAATGAGTAACTGAATGCAGAAGCTTTTACTTCCAGATCATGTAATTTAATACAGACCTGTTGGTAATGACCAAAAGTAATCACTTCTTTGTAGCCCGCATGAAACAGTGCTCTTGATCCTGTCCCTGATGGCAGGGGTTCAATCAGAAGACTTATAACTGTGGTTGGCATCTTTATGGGATTGAAGGACTATGTTAATATGATGATGGAATTTCTCTCTCACGTGTAAAGAATTACCAAATGTTAAGGGTTGGAAGGGACCTTAAAGATCTCCCAGTCTCAACCCCCTTTCTGTGGGCAGGGACACCTCCCACCAGACCAGGTTGCTCAAGGCCTTCTCCAGCCTGGCTTTGAACACTGCCAGGGCTGGGGCACCCACAACCTCTGTGGGCAACCTGTGCCAGTGCCTTACCAGCTTCACAGTAAAGAATTTCTTCTGTTTAGCTCGGCTAAATTTGCCCTCTTTCAATTTGGACCTGTTACTCCTTGTCCTGTCACTACAGTTCCAGACAAAGAGTCACTCTCCAGCTTCCCTGTAGCCCCTTCAGATACTGGAAGGTTCCTATGAGGTCTCCACTCAACCTTCTTTCTCCAGGCTGAACAGCCCCAACTTGCGCAGCCTGTCTTCACAGGGAAAGTGCTCCAGTCCTCTTACCAACGTTGTGACCTCTGGACTTGCTCCACCAGTTCCATTTCCTGTGTTGATGGCCCCAGAACTGTGCTCAGCACTGCAGGTGGGGTCTCACAAGAGCAGAGGGAGACAATCCCCTCCCTCACCCTGCTGCCCATGTTCCTTTTGATGCAGCCCAGGATTCCATTGACTTTCTGGGCTGTGAGTGCTCAGTGCCAGCTCATGGTGAGCTTTCTGTCAGCCATCGCCCCCAAGTCTTTCTCTGCAGGGCTGCTCTCAGTCACTTCTCTGCCCAGCCTGTAGGTGTGTCTGGGATTGCTGTGACCCAGGTGTAGGACCTTGCACTTGGCTTGGCTGAACTTCATGACGTTTGCATTTGGCAAACTTTGGTAGAGAATTTAAACACTGTACTAAACACTAAAATTGATTGTATAACATATGCTTGTTTCCCTCCTTTATATAATAAAAAAGAGGCTGAAAGAAACATTTTAAGATAATTAGAAATGAATTATATACAAAATTTTGCATGCAGACAGACCCTATTATATTTTTTAACTTCTCACCTTGCTTTTTCTCTTTCCTGAACACCTCTTCAGAAAAGGGTTCAGTGTTTGGGGAAGAGGCTGAAAACTCTAATATGCAAATACTTATTAAAATATGTGTTGCAGTTAATTACTGCAGTCCTGAGACAATGATTTTTTTAAACAAGTTCTTGTGTCTTCTATTGAATGACAGTTTCTCCTCAAGTGTGGAAATCGTGCATCATATGGTACCTAAGTAACAAATGATCTTAAAGGATTAAAATTGTTTACGTGTCATTAAAATGTTTTTTATGAATTGCCTTAAAGGAATAAACCATAACACTTCTGCAGAACCTTAATGTACAGGAATTTCTGTATTACTGTTTTAGTTTTTTGTGTTTTGTTTGGTTTTTTTTAAACAGTTTGTCAAGTATGTTTGAAAACAGATGAGTGCATCTTCAGGAAGAGGGGAGTAACATTATTTGCCGCTTAGCTTTGGGTTCTTCCCTTTCGTTCTTTGAAGCTGCAACCCACAGACAGTTCTTTTGATTGAATAAGATGCCAAGTCAGTTGGCCACAGGATCCAGCTTCTATTTTCTTCTTGGGGCCTGACTTTTGTCAAGTTGCTGAATATGTATATTTGACACTACAGAATATTATATTTCTTGACTGGCTTATGTAATAAATGACATGGCATATTGAATTAAGGAAAGATTGCAATTGTAGGTACAAGATTTTACTTTATCCAAAATGTTTTTCACCTGGCTTTGTCTCTGTTCACTTGCATGCTTATATGTGGCCAACTGAATGACTTAAGAATGGGTGCTGAAGTGGGTGTTGTGAGCCAGAGCTGGTGCTTAGTGCTAGTATTGTGGTTAGATTGGCTACCCATGCACTGAACCATAATTTCTGCAATAATATCCAGTTAACCCACTTCTGATGCTGTCATTAAGTACTGAAGTGCTCTGGCATTTTTCCGCTTGTGTACATATTCTGGAACTGTAATAGATGCAGTGCTGGGATATCCTTGTGGCTGCTGGTTTTGGCAGGGTAGGCTGGCAGGAGCAAACCCAGTAAGATGTCTGCATTCTACTTCTCTGTTCCTTCCTTGTAGGGCTTTTTGGGAGCTTTTTGGTTAGCAGATTTTGTGTGCTACTGGTTCATGGTGTTCCTAATCCTGTTATGTTCATCTGTGCTTCTGATACAAAATTCAGATATGGGCACATGGATGGATTGGATGGAAAGTTGTTTGACGCCAATGATGGGTAAAGTGTAGCGAGAGCAGGGAGTGCTGCTCCTGGTATGGCACATCGTACAGAAATCACTCCTTGGTCTAGGTGGAGGGATGGAGAAATTGACTCAGCCAGTTGTATGGTAGTGGTAGATGGAGCCTTTCCAGTGTAGCCCAGCTTAGACTGGATTGTTACTCCTCAGTAAAAACTGATTTGGCTTTTGTAGTGCATTTTCTTCTTTCTACGCATCTTTCTGCTTTGCACCAACCCCAGCACTGACTGACAGCTTTGGCAATACCAGCAGAGAGCCTGGAGCAGGCTTGTACTTGAGCCTTTCTTGGGATTGCTTTTATAGTCACTGAGATAAGACAGCAGCTTGGCTATTGCTCCTTAGACACCTGGGTCTTGCTGGCAGTCAGTCAGTGCCTTGTGTATCACACTCACTTAACTGCATTAAGCATGAAGTAGTTGTCCATGAAGGGCTGACACTGGGTTATAGAATCTACAGGACCAAAATAAAACCTTCTAGTGTGACTGGCCGATGAGGGACAAATCTAACAGAACAGCCCAACAGGCAAAAAAGAGTGATGAAACAGCCCAGGTGTTATGATCCAGGATAGAATTGTTTAAAATATTGGAGTTCTTACAGTTTTTGCTTGAAGCAATGATTTTTTTCCCCCCACAGTATTACGATGTGAAAGTTGTCGATTCTTGGGTATAAGATTAACTTGGGATTCTTGCAGTATAACTCTAGAGGACATTAAAATGTACCAGGTTTCCTCACTAGTCTGAAATAATAACTTTTTCAGGATATTGTTTTACTTGCTCGAAGTGTTGCTAGTGATGGTTTCTGGAAAAGCAAACAAACAAAAACCAAAAATGAAACCAGAACATTTTCTAAATGTTTTGCTTCAAATGACAAACATGTGACTAACTTTCTTCTGTAGTTGTGAAGTTTCTGTTGAGGAAGGTTTCCCATTCTGAATTCAAATCAATAGACCAAACCATCAGATTACAACATAATGTTGCTTTCTTGTGCTGCTCCATAAACCTGCTTCTGTGTTTGTTGCAAGCATAACCTTTATGCTTTTGTTTACATTGTAGGAAACACAGTTCTAGCAATGAGGTTTTTTCATTTAACTCTAAACATCTTTTTATTTTGTTAATTTTAAAATTACTAGGTTTTGCTATGTTATGTTTTTAAAGATATTTTTTGCATACTGCTGCTCATATTTCAATAAACAAAACAAAAATTGCACAGATTCTTATTTCCTTTATCTGTCACTCTGTGTCGCAAGTATTTGTTTACGAGGGTTAATATATCACATGTAACTTGCTGCTGATGCCTCTCCATGTCCATATTCCTCCTTGTACAAAGGTGATTCTCTCATTTTAAAAATACTTTTCTGTAGCTTTTTGGTACCGTAAAAGCTGCTGTGCTCTCAGAAGCAGACACTTAAATTATTTCATTATTTTAAAGAGTTCTTTTTTCTTGTAGAATGCAGCCAGCCAAAATGGTATCATTTTGATAGTACTTATAGAAATACTTCAGTTGGTAGTACAAAAAATTGTTTATCTATAAGATTTCAGCAATCTGGTGACCGTTGGGAGTGGTTGGGGTTTTTTTACCATTGTGGCTAACCATAATGTTTTGAAACAACTCATCATGTCTGAAAGTGTCGAGCTTTGAACTGCTAACCAACAGCCTTTCAATGAATTGAATGCTGCTCAGATATCTCGTTACTCAGTGCTGCTGCAACAAAACATAAATTTAGAAGTTCAGTGAACTGTGTATTAGCTTATTTTTAAAGATTGGGGGGAAGAAAACTTTACCCTTGTTTACCAAGCTACTGCAGAAATAGAGGTTGGAAAGTGGTGTGCATATATAAAATCTTTTTGGGCAGAGTGAGTACAGAAACACTGAATCCCAATTCCACAATGACAAATAATTTCTTTAGTATGAAAGTGAAATGAAAATGTTGATACAACTTTATCTTGTCTGGGCTTCCTGCTTTGGGATTTAATTTTACCAGCAGACTGCCACCTGCAGTAATACTCTGACGTTCTGTCATTTTCTTAAGAGCTTTTTTCCTCTGAATGTGAGAATCCAATCACTCAGGTAAAAATTTATTTTATAATTACTCTCTTGATACTGCTTTATATCATTGTCTCCTGTACTGTTTTGATGGGCTTGCTTCCAAAGCAATGACTGCCATGAAAATCCCCAGAAGATTTACTGTGATAGTGTTACACAGATGATGCTGTCTGATTTGTGAGCAAGATCCTAGATGAAGTTACAGTGGCTTAATGGCTTTCCAGAAGTGTTATATGGATTTTTATGAATAGCTTTATAAGTAAAAAGCAAGCAACCAAAATGCCTTGATTATTAAAAGTTTTAAATCATTTTGTAGAAATGAAGAGGGATTTTTTTTAATCTTACTGGTCTTTCTGGGACGTTTGGAGGTACAGTAACAACTCTGGGAGTAGGTAGCCAAAGTAACCTCCGAAATTCTTCGTTCATGTGATTTTCACAGAGGGAAGATAAGCTTTGGGTGAAACACTCCTCTTCCACTCCCTCTCCAACCTACGTTGTGTGTCAAATAAGTCAGAGGCTCCTTCTGGTCAGTACTATGTGAAAAGCAAGTGTCTCATTTAAAGTAATTAAGCATCAGGTGTCCCATACCCTGTGACGGGAGAGATCTTTCTTGTCCTGGAGTGTAGAGCAGGTTTCTGCCAGGTCAGTCAGTTCCATATTTAATTGATGAACTCTCTTGCTGTTTGATTTGCCTGTGCTCTGCTGGAAGGAGGAGCAGCAGGACAGAAGCAGTGGGCAGCACAGCCAGAGGTGTCATGGGCAGCTGTGTCACTGTCATCACCTGCAGCCCCCTGCCTCAGGCAGGAGTTGGTTTTGGCTGTCACCAAAGGGATGCTGAGTTAGCAGAGACTGAGCTGCTGCTCTGCAAATGGGGGCTGCACAAACAGGGATCAGCCACAGAAATGTTCCTGCTGCAGAAGATGTGGGACAGCGAGGGCAAGGTAAAAGTCTCATAAAGGCAAAATGACAGGTGATATTTATACACACCAGCAGATTAATGTGAAATCAATTTTTTCATCAGACTTAAGTCTTGAAAATAAGCTTCTAACTTCTGTTCAGAAATAAGTGTACTTAGATAACATTCCCCTCCCAAAGACAAACCCTGTAAAACTACTCCAATGGAGATATGAGGTTCTGGGGGGTGGAACCTGTTGGGTCATCTCCAGCCTTTCTGTATTCCTGCTTCTTGCAGGACTCCTTTTTTCCATAAGACATTGGAAGAAAAACCCCACACCTTTTCAATTAGCAGCTTTTCTGTTCTAAGGCCTGTTTTAATTTGTTTATAAATATCTCTTTTTTCTGTTCTCTTTTTGAGAAATAATTTTGTTGTTTGCAATAACAGAATTTATTTCCAGGGCTAAATTAGAAGTGCTGTGTAACCCAGTCACTCCTGCAAATTCTGATCTTCTGAAGTCTCTTGGAGAAACTGCTGACGGCAAAGGAGCCACTTGAGATGGCTTTGCTCTGTGTGACTTTGACTTCAGACACAAAACAGACAAAATGGGCTCTGTTCCATAAGAGCCAAATGCAGACTATTTTTTCTGAGATTCCAGGTTTCTGGAATCTTTAGTCTCACTAAAAGATTTTTATAGAAGGAGTTCATAAGTTTCCTCTAAGAAGTTAAGGTAAATACAGAATATTAAACCTAGAAGTGCAAATTTAGGAGTGAACAGGTTGTGTCCATGACTAGAATTCACCAGTGGTACTCTATTCAGATGCTCAGCCCTGCCAGGAGGAATTTGATGATACCAGGAGGGCAAAAAGGAGAGAAAAAAAACTTGAAAAGATGTGACTGTGTACCTTATTGCCTGGGAGACTTTCTGTATGGATTAATGGATATAAAGCAAACTTCTCTACTTAAAACCTGTAGTTTCTGGAAGAAAGAACCTCCTAAAGACAAATGTGCTGTGAACACAGAACAGTGTTCAGTGGGGACACTGCCTTGGCAGAGCTGAACTGAACCTTTTGATCCGGCCACACTCTGCAGTGTGGGAGCGAGGCAGCCGCTTGTCACCAGGAAATCAGGGCTTGCACCTGCTAGAGGAAATCTCCTTAAAGCGAGTTACAAATTGCTGTGGCTCCAGTGGTTGGATACAGGTCTGGAGAGTGTGATCACGCAACGCAGCCTTGCCATGCAGCACTGGGTTATTTACCAGGTTGAGACACCCCAAACAGACATGGGATATTTAGCTCTTAGGATTTATTCTTAGCCTTTTGTCTTGCTATGCAGTTTGACTGACTTGTGGGTCCTGTGAGTGAGCTCTTTCCAGGCAGAAGTTGTGATGGCCATGTGGCATCGGGGATAGAAAACCCTCAGCTCCTGTTTTTTGTTAGGGGAAAGGGAAGTACAGAAGGACAAATGCTCATGGGGAAGCCCACCTACAGCAGGAAATGTGAGAAGAAAGATGGTCCTGCTGGGTCCCCAAAATGTTAACAAACCCAGTGTTCAGGCAGAGCAATGGGATGAGTGAGCTCCCAGTTACGGAATGCTCTCGCAGAGGAGCACGGAGCTGTTGGTTTCTCCTGGGTTACTCAGTACAGCGCTGTGGCAAACTCGCCGTGGGCACTGCCTGTGCCAACAGCTCGGACAGCTGGATTCAAAACCATCCATGGACTAAGAGGTTGAAGCAAACAGAATGAAATATCACAATAATAATAATAATATTAATAATAATAATCATCGTCCATTGAAAGGATGGCATCAGCTTCAGAGCGTCTCACTGCTTCCAGGTGGAAGTGATGAGTTGTTTCCCTGGCCCAGAGGGAGAGTTAGAACCTTGTTTAACACACAGCTCCTGATTGAGTGGAACACTCAGCCATGGATGTGAAGTGTACAGATGCTCCTCAAAGTGTTACGAGAGCTGCTCATCTTTTGAAAGCAAAGCCTATACTTAAGAATTTCTCTGAATGGGGACCACTCTGCTTCTCACAGACTCATGTCCCAGATTCCTGGTGTTTCACTCATCCTTCGTGTTGCAGTGTATTGACCTGCAGTCTGCCTTGAGGAAAAGCCATCAGGAGGGGGGAGGCTGCTGCAGGGCTGTGTTCAGAGGCTCTTTCAAAAGGCACGTTGAGAAAGCAGGATTTGGTAAAAGACCCAGGGAATGGTGTGTTTGTGTCAGGAGCAGGACTGTGACTGGCAGAGGGTGAGGGAAAGGAATAGAGAGTCCATGTGGGACCCCACAGGTGTCGTACATCTAATATAATAAAGCAGTTCCAGCAAGTGAAGAAATGCCTGTCAGTCACTCCCTGGTGTGCTTGTGGTTGGAAAGTGGATTTTTTGGTCAGCTTGAATTCTGAGCCTGGTGAAACAGAATGTTTTCTACCCATACATTTCATACATTGGCTAAAATTGTGGTGGTGCCCCATCCCTGGAAGTGCTCAAAGCCAGATTGGAAGGGGCTTGGAGCAACCGGGCATTGGAAAATGACCCTGCCCATGGCAGGAGGGTTGGTACTGGGTGATCTTTAGGGTCCCTTCCAACCCAAATTGTTCTGGGATTCTGTGACTCTGAATATCATTAATAGAACTTTCTTCTGCAATAGAAATAATCCTGGATATTGATGAGAGCAACACAGGGCATGCATAAAAGCTTTCCCAGAGAATCAGTTAACATTCTCAGCATGACAGGTTCTTCTGTAGTATTACTCCAATGAGGCTGTGGAGAAAAATAGGATTATTCCAGAGTTATTCTTGAACATTTAAATAAAGACTGCAACGCAACATGTGCTCTGTCAGGTTCTGAGGCTTTTGCCAGCAGAAATTCTTAGACCCGACTCATTACGGCTGGTAGTTGAAAACAAGCTCTCATTACTTAAAAATAAATAAGAAATGCCTGATTTGATAAAACTTGATTTATTCAAAAAGGGCTGAGAGAAACACACTTGTATTTATTGTTGCTTTCTACATTAGAGTAACTACTTGAAATTACACCAGTTAAATTTGGTTCAGAGGAAATATTGGCTACATATTAAGGAATAAAATATTGAAATCTGTTACGCAGTAGTTTGGCTTATTTGAGCAAAATAAAACATGGCAACAAAGACAACGACAGGGAAGTGTTATCAACTGTGCCATTTTTGGGTTAAAAAAGAAGAAGCTTGCAAACAGACCCATATATACACATTTTGTCTGTGTGCTCGAGTGCAAGCCTGGATGTGTGTGTAATCGCATTGTAAAATCTCCTCATTTGGATGAAATAAGTTATGTACACGTATATACACACAGCTCCTCTGTTGTACACTGCTGGTCAAGAACGGGATTAGGAGTACAGCATCTGCCTCCACTTTGAACCCCATTTCAGATGATCCAATACCCAAAACTGCAGCTGAAATAGGATATGGGACTGGGTGTTTCTGGATAGCTGCAATTCTCCTTATGTTGAGCCATTGGGTTTAAAAAAAAAAACCAAACAAACCCAAGAAATAAAAAGCCCTTTGCCCACTGTTTGTGGGAATTATGGACGCTCTTCCCGGGTTGATGCAGCTTGATCTGGAATTGTGCTGTAACTGCAAGTTTACAAGAAATCAGCATCTACAAAATAGCTTGTCAGCTACCAGTGTTAAGCAGAAGCTTTTAGAACAAAATCAGATAGTTAATAATTTAAAATGGTGGTGGTTGCCAGTGACCAGTGTTGAATCAAGCTGTTGCCATATTGATAATTCATGGTTCTAATTGGGCTAGGTTTAGATGAAGAGCAAGAAGTGGGGATACTGTGCAGTAAAGCAACTATTCCTATAAAGCTGTGTTTTGTGGCTTTCAGAACTTACCCACTTTGTGTACTAAACTTGGAGCACTCTGCTCACCCCTTTCATTAGTTTACGTAATATTAAATATATTAATTTCCTTTCCCCACTTCTTCCCATCCTGATTATTTTGGTTTCATGCTGTGGCAAATAATTTCCTTTGTAGCTTATGAAAGTTGAAAACAAATTCTTTGGGTAATAAGTGTTTCACATAAGTAGTAACTTAAAACTTGATTGATGACACATTCAAACATCAAAAACACCCTTAACAGAATGACAATCAAAAGCCTAAATAAACATTTTTCATTTCTCCTCCTGCCTGGCAGGCCTCCCACAGCATCACCATGCAGTTCCAGCAGCAGTTGGGAGAAACGGGTCTGGAAAGTAAACTCATCACAGTGTGGAGCTGTTAGGTAAATACACTGGTTTTTTTACATTTGATGCTTGGTTTCATAAACATGGGGGAACAAGCTCCACCAGATGCCCAAATCAGAGATTGTTGTTAATACAATTATCCTTGTATGGACACTGAATGGGTGGATGATGACATTTGCATACACACAGAGCTTAATCTGGAATCACAGGGCAATTTTTTGCAAAAACGGTATAAATTTGCTAAAGCATTCTCTTCAGTTCATAACAGAGCTTTTTATTTACAGCTACTTAGATTGGCATACAGAACAATTTTCATCAATCTCCTGCTGCCCATTACTCTAAAGGGGGTCACATCTATGCACTGGCACATGGCACTAACTCCTTATTGCACAGGGTTTCTGGTGCCTGCTCCTGCTGGAATGAGAAGTGTCAGACAGCTTGTGTCCTCCACGGGTTCCTCGCTTCCCTGAGCGATCTGTCGTAAGGAAGAGTAGCAAAAAAAGAATTTTTCAGCTGGCAGTTTATGAAGAACACAATGAATGTCACAGTCAAGAACAGAAAGAAAAACAGAATGATGTAAGTCACCAGGTCTGGCTTATTTATTTCCCCTTCTTTTAACACCCTGGCTGTCGACATGTAAAGAGCGGAGGAGCTCACGGGTCTCGGAGTGCTGCTCAGGTAGGGCGTGTTGGTCTGAATGATTAGGTGAGCTTCAGTGGCACTGGTTGAATTGAGCAATTCACTATACATGTTCTTGCTTAAATTTCCTCCACAGCAGAAGTAAAGCAGGAGGGCAAACGCAGTCAGTCTTTGGCATAGGAAAGAAATAATGTTCCTGCTTGTAAAAGGCTGCAAACCAGCCGCATGTTGTCTAAAACAAATTAATTCACTTGCATGGCTCAGTGATTTTCTTCTAAATCTTCTTGGCTCATATTTACAGCATTTATCCACAAATATTAATCAAAAATGATACAGGTACCTCGTGTCCTGGCCCTCGTTCCTCCAGCACGCCTCGTCTGGGGAAATGCGCGGGTTCATCTGCTGGTCAGCCGGGACGTGCTGGGAGCTCTGGGAATGTGCTGGGAGCCCTGGGAATGTGCTGGGAGCCCCGTGCCACCGCTCCACCTGCATGGGGTTGGAAAGAGCCTCTTCCAGCGCCGGTGCTGGCACCAGGCAGAGAGCAGCCACGGCTTGGGCTGGCAGCACTCACTGTCGGTGACGGGGAAGCACGATGGATTTCCAGCCGATTTTCAGAAGTGGGATGCACATAAAACCGGGGTTGAACGGCATCTGCGCGGAGAGGCAGCTGCTGCTTTGAGATCCTGCTGGATTTGCCGTCGCGGTTCTCTGCCTCGGGAAGCTCAGTGCTGCTGAAATCCTGGTGCTGGGAAGCATTAGTTGACTTTCCTAATCCCAGTTAACGGCGCTCTGTGGAGCCAGTGTTAAGAGGCTGAGCTTTCTGCTTGAGCTTTGCAGGCACTCCTTTCATAGCTTTGAGAAAAATTAATTGAAAAAAAGAAATTTTAAAAAAGAGCAATGTCCCTTTGTTCAAGAAAGAAACACCAAAAAAGCCTCCCTGGGAATGGGAGAGGGTCAGTTCTTTGGAAACCTCCTCCCTGCGTTCGGCTCAGCCGAGCTGCGAGCTGGGACTGGGCAGGGTCTGGCAGACCTGACTTTCCCCTCGACAGCCGCTCCACGGCAGCGCCTCTCGCTCCGTGGGAAGGGCAGAGCTGCGTGGCGGTGCCGACCAGCTCCGCAGCCCGTGGTGCAGCTGGCAGTGACACGATGCTAAAAAGGAAGAGATCTTCGGATAAATTCCCGTGAGTGCCTGAGGCTCTGGCTGGAGGTTTTGAGCTGGGGGAGGGTAGCAGAGAATGGGACAAAAAAGAAGAAAATTGCCTCAAAACCTTTCTTTCTTCCTCAGTCCTTTATTCCTTTATTGTTTAAATCTAGACTAATCAGTCTTTTTTTTTTTTTACTTCTCTGTGATCCCCAGCACCCTCTCCAGCCTGACAATTAGCATGCTAATTCTTTTTTTTCAGCAAATTGCTTTATGCTGCTATTAGCTCCTGGCTGCTTGCCAGATTGCTCTCACAATCTCCCATGCATCAGATAAGCGCTGTTAATACTTTTATTTTAAAACATTGCAACTTGAAAAAGGGCAGGGGACAGAACTGGAGGCGAGAGAAGCGGGGAAGAGAGGAATAACTGGGCAGAGGAAAACACCATCTCCGGCCCCAGGGTGCTGATCCCAACAAATGCTAAAGCTGCTTATGATGAGCTGTTGCAGCCAACAGTGCCAGTGGTCAAACATTTCATTCAGCATAGTAAATGTTTCTGCTGAGATAGGGTGAATGAAGAGAAGAGAAATCTTCTGGTCAGTTAGATTTGAATAAAATCAAACCCCTGCAACACCCTCTGAAGCCCTGGTCAGTGTTTTCCTCACCTCCTGCCAAGCTCCAGGTGCTCCATTTAAACCCCTTGGTCAGCTCTGCTGAGGTGGTAGAAAGCTGACACATCTCTGTCACATCCCTGTTCAAATCCTCCTGCATCCATCCTCAGAAAAACCATTACCTGTGTGTTTACTTACAAGTCCTGGGGACCCTTTCACTCACAAGGAGATCTTCCTCTATGAAAGGTTTTCTTGATTTTTTGTTCCTCTCTCTCTTTCCCCCCTTTTCAGCCCAAGTGCCCTGACTGCCACATGCTGCTCTCCAGCATGGCAGAGGGGGATTTTCCTGCCTGCCCCCAGAGTTCCTTCTGGGAACGCCTCTCCTGCCCGCAGAGCCACGGGAGTGACACCTATTTACTCTGTGTGGGTTCAAAGAGCAGGACGCGGAGGCAGGCAGCCGTGGGGGTTGGAAAAATCAACACAGCCACAGAGTTTGCAACTGTTTGCAACTGTTGCAATGTCTCCTTTCATGTCTCCTTCAAAGAGGGGAGTCTGTGAGCAGCAGCACGGCAAGGCTGAACATCTTCCCCGTATCATCCCATCTTCATCTCTCTTCTCTCTGAACTGTTTTTGAGTTTGACCAAGCTTTACATACTTTTTCATTTATTTCCTTTATTGTTTTTACTAATATGTAGGAAAAACAAGAAGGCATCTGGGGCTGAATCCTACAAATAGTGTGCACAGTCTTACTGTTTAACATACAGGTTCTCTGCAAATGTTACCAACTCTCTAACAGGGTAAAAATACTACAAAAGATGCATGGGGATGTCATGGTCATTGTGTGTTTTTTCCCTGCACAGAAGTGCAGAAGAAAGGGGTCTGCCAGGGGCTCCTTGGCATCTCACCTTCCTCCTTCCTTGAGTCTGTGGGGACCGTTCCCCTGCACCAATGGATGTGTCCCTGGAGGTGCATGGGACAGTCCCGTGGATGGGAGGGTTCCCTCGCTGCTGGGACAGGGCAAAGGGGCTGTTTGCTCTGCCGGGTCAGTGCCTCCAAACGGCCTCGTGGGGCTGCGTCCCTTCCCTGCAAACACGGGGTGCCCCTCTGAGCATCCTCTTTCCACCCCTCTTCACATGCAGGTTGCATGTAGACACAGAACCAGAACCTTTATTTTTTCCCTTTTGCTCCTACAAAATGTTCTCTCTCATTCTTGGAAGATTCCTGCCCCGAAGGTGCAGTAGTTTAGCACCAGTGCCAGCGCTGTGGGCTGAGGATTGTTTCTGATGGTCACAGTCCAGGTGCCCAGTGTGGAGATAAATCCTTGGGGTGTTTTACAGGCACTTTGTGTGCACACGGGGAGTTCAGAACTCCTTCTTTTTGGCTGGCTGACTGGTGCTCGTATAGAAACTGATGGGAAACCTTGGGAGTAAATCAGATTTATTTTCTGTAGCACTGTATCCAGGCTTAATCTTAAAACAGCTAAATTGCCATAAATAACACCTTAATTGCAAAAATAAGAGCTGATCCTTTCCCTTTGTTCTCCTTAATTTGAAAGAGCATTTAAAGTCTTCAGTTCCTTGTAATTTTTCCTCATTAACTTATTCCTTATTTAGTAGTTTCACTGGGTTTGTTTCTTGTTTTTTGGGATTTTTAAAATTCTTTCCCAAGGCTGCCAGCATTTAGTGGCTGATTTTGTTAGTTTTTACGTGCACTGGCAGTAGCGCTGCAAAGACAAACACGGAGCCTCTGACACTGGCTAGAGTTTAATGATAATAAACCTTAGAGTGTTGCAGCTTCCTGTCCCGTTTAGAAACTGGGTCAGCATTGCTGGCCCTGGTGGCATCATGGGGACAAGCCTGGGGCTGGAAAGGCTTCTGCCTCCTCCTGTGTCACCCCCATCTCTGGGTTTGTCTGCCCTCAGCTACATTCAAGAACAAGAAATTTTGTTTGGATGTATTCGAGCCCCAGCAGACCTCAAGGAATTTGTTGATTGTTGTGGTGACTCGGTGGCAGTTCTGGTCCAGTCTTGCCCCAAGGTGTGAAATAAATAATGACATAAACTGTCCAGAGCTGAAAGGCAGGAGAACAGAGCCTGTGACCCTCAGCCCCATCCACTGCCGCTCTCCAGGCTGGCAGGACGATCCTATTTGTTTTAACAATCCTTCAGCCAAGCTCCCACAAACACAGCACAAATCTTAGCGGGTGGGAATTGCTGGGCGTTCATCCACACTGTGAAAGGCTGGAGCCTTTCCCCAGTTCCAGCCTGGTAAATAATGCATGATCTCTCTCTCATATGCTTACGCAACCCCTACCACGATAAATACCAACCGAGGGAAATGAAAGTGGAAAGAAACATTATCTTTCTCCGTAATGCAACCATTTACAATCTGCATTACGATCCTTCTGCTCTGCAGAGTGAGCAACAGTCAGGGGGATGTTTCTATTACCAGACCAGAATGCAAGAAATCATGGGCTGTAACTTTCCAGTGCCGCATAAAAGCAGCTTAAAACCACATAAAGGAAAGAAAATAAAAATAATACACAGGGATTATTTCCTTTTTTGTTCGCTTCAAAGGCAAATACTTATTTCCAGGTGCCTGAGATTCAGATATTTAGGAACATATTTTCAAGCTCAGGGCCATAAAACTTAGCACTAGACACCTAATGTGGGGATCTTGCCCTTGGTTCTTAAATACGGGGCAGGATACCTGAAGAAATTGGCTCAAGTGCAGAGAAGTCTTGAAAATGTTTTGCCTCAGAAGAGCTTGTCTGTGTTATTTAAAACTAACTTCTACCATTAGGTTTCTCGGGACATATTTGCACCAGCTAAAGGAGGAGCATTTAGGAAGTTTCCAGAGAAGTCTGAGGCAGTAGGGCTGGAACTGGATGATCTCAAGGTCCCTTCCAACCCAAACCACTCTGTGATTCTATAAAAGGGAGCTTGTGTGCATTTGGTCAATGCTGCATCCAGATCCTTTGTTCGTCTCCAGGCTCGGAGGAGCGTTGTGATTCATCAAGGCATTGGGTGGGCAATAAGTACCACACACCTCCTGCCATCCCAGTAAGCTTTGCCACTGCTCCAATGGATGTAGGGAAAAGACTCTGTCTGTTACTCAAATGGGGGGAGCATCCCAGCCTCCGTGCCCTGCCTTCCCTGGTCCAGCACAGTGGGCAGCTCCACACGGCTTCTGGGCGGTTTCCCAGGGCAAAGAGCTTCACCCATAGCAAAAGGTTGGGTGTGATCATGCATGGATTCCCTGTGTCCTGACAAAAATTGTCATTTTCTCTGTGCAGTTGCTCTCTTGGTGCATTCAGAAGGCAAAGCACAGCTTGATAGAGTTTCATACAGCCAGGAGCATGTGGGTGGGCATCCAGTGACGCTCCCGGGGATGCAGCTTCTGTACATCCACACGTGTAGAACATGAGCAGGAGGGGGTTCTGGAAGTAAAAGCGAAAGGTTTAATTGTAGAGGAAGGTTGTCTTTGGTACCTTCTTTACACTTGAACTGATCTCTAGTCAAACAGCACTGGTTTGTCAGCTGAGCTGGGAACAAAAGGGGCCATGGACGCTGTGCTGGGCTCTGCAGCAGCCCAGCTCTGGGCAGGGGAGAAGCTTCACTCAGGTCAGGGATGTCAGCTCAGTCCTGGGATGGACAGAGTGGCACTGCTCTGAGGGCTGCCTGCATGTGCTGGACCACGTTAGTCCTGTCCCTGCAGAAGAAGGACACTCCCTGGGGCTGTTTCTGGCCCAGCCTGTTGCTCTCTTGGACAGGGAGGCATGTCCAAGAACAGGTATGTGCAGTAACAAGGCTGTGTGTTGTTCACAGGGTCTGTGTTCCCAGAATTTAACCTCAGCTATTGGGGATGGAAATTTAGTTAAGAAAAGAAGGGATGAAGGGTTACAACTCACTACAAGGTTTTCGCTTTGAATATGGTTTGGTTCTGGTGTTAGCCATCCCTTACCAACTTGTACTGTGAATAAAAGGCAATATCAGTCCCACCTGAATAGATCCTCTGGGGATCACAAGTGAATTTGGGGAGGCTGTGGAAAATTGTGCTTTTCATCTCTCTCCTATTCGTGTCTCTTCTCAAAAGGATTAAAAGGAGTCTTTCTCCAGGCTGCTGCACAAAACACATCCCACCTGTGTACAACCCTCCTCCTGCCTGTTCCACTGGTATGCTGCAAAACTTCCTATTTAACTGTAATGTTAACTTCATTGTGTGGAATTCATATCAGGAGTGGCTGAGGGTCCCCATCCTCATTTGAAAAAGTGTTGAACTCTCAGGTAGAAATCCTCTGGCACTGCCCTCCTTGGCCCTACATTAATTTTGACAGCATCAGGTATTTGGGATGAACCAAGGATTGTTTGTGAAACTTCACAGATCATCACGGTGTTCTTTTATTACCAGAATCTGTTTTTATTTATGGCTTCTTGCTGGTACAACTCACCTGTCTGGTGTCAGAAGTTTTTCCTTCTCTCTTTCTGACCCCTGGGCAGGGTCTCTCAGTGGTGGGCAGCTGTGGCTGTGTCTGTCAGGCAGCAGGTGACAGGCTGGGGAGATGGGGATCCTCTTTCTTCTCTGGTTATTGATTTTTGCTCTGTTTTCCTTAAGATTTATTTAAATTGTAAATTCTGAGGGGAGTCAACACCAAGTAATAAAGTGAGTTATTAAACCTGGGTGATGCCCTAGATACACTGATGGAAGGTTTTTTTACAGACCAGGGGTGCTCCTGCCTCCCTGCATGTATGCCAAGCCTGGATATCTCTGGTCATGTTCTGTGCAACAAGATGTCTATTTTGCAATATCTTTGTTTTCAAACTCCGCCTTAGTTTGAAAGACAGACTTGGCAATACTTCCTTACCCTGCAGGGATCCAGAAGATTAATCAGTAAAGGTGGCAAGGTGCTCTGATGTGGTTAAAAATTTTTTTAAAAAAGACTAAAGAACCATCTAAAACAGGGTGGAAGATGGAGCTGAGCCCCGGGGGTGATGACACTGAAATCTTAATAAGGTATTGACACTCTGGAAAGTTAAACCATCATCCCACTCCAGTCCCTCAGTGTGGCTGGCTACTGCGTTATGACACATTTACATCCATGACCGTGAAAAAATTAAAGGAAAATTGAACACAGTGTTCCCCAGCAGGCCAGGGGATTAAGGACTTTAATTGCTTATGTGCTGCTTGATAAAGAAAAACAGTTTTGTGATTTCTAATTTGTCATTCAGAACAGTCTGACTCGAGAAATGACATTGCTTGTTTTTAACTCCAGTATCTTTTTGGTGTTATGATAGAAACCTTCTCTAAATCACACAGAGCACCTCTGAAAACAGGGCCTGCCCATAGCAGGGGATGGTCTGTCCTCAGTAGAGACAAGGTTTCCATCAGCTGAAATCTAGTTTGTGTCCCAAACTGAAGTAAATTATCAGTAGGATGGCAGAACAAAAACTTTGTTTCAATTTCTTTTTATGAAATCGTTAATTGAGAAAAGCAACCTCTTCCCTATTTTTCTGCTCTCTAAAAACACCTGCAGATGTACAAGGAAAGGGTAAATTCGTCATTTCCATTCCTACAGAAGAGCTGATCTGAAAGATTTGCGCTCTTCACTGAAGATATTCACCCAAAAAGAGAGACAAAAGGCTCTTAGACCTGTACATCAGGCTTCTGTGTCTGTTTATTCCTTGTTCTGTGGTGGAGTCTGAATCCCAGAGAAGGATTTGCATATTGTCAGCACTTTATATTTCAGATACATTTTATTACAGAAGTGACAATGCATTGTCCCTGTCTGAGCAGACCCAGCCGTGGATCAGATGAAATTTTTCTGGTGATCAAGATTTCTCAGTCTCTCTACAAACCTTGGAGCACCCTCTCCTTGTTTCTGTGGGAGGTTACTGGTCAGACCTTTGGGGAGAGCCAGAAGAAAAGAAAGCCCAGCTGCCCAGAAGGGATGGAAAATGAGATCTGTGAGTGGGAAGCCCAGCTGTCAATGTCTGCAGGAGGGGAATCCACCCTTATTCATCCCCGTGGTTGGCACAGCTTCCCCTTGTGAGTCCTCTGTGTCCTCTGTGTCCCCCTCCCAGCTCTGACAGCTCCGTGCCTTTGGCTCTCACTGCCTGAGCCTGTAATTATCAGTGCTCAAGGCGAGGTGCCTGCCCACGGCTGTCAGAGGGGATGGGAGTGCAGCGTGCTGGAGCAGCCTGTGCTTTGGGAAGCCTTGGAGAAGGGCTCCATGGCAGGGCCACGGCTCAGCCACGAGCATGTGGTGCCCTGGTGCTCGCTGGCCACCCCCAGGAAAGCTGGCAGATGCCCTGGGCAGAGATGGTCTGGAACTTGTGCTTATTGAATGTACCTGGAAATAAAATCTATCAGGGTGTGACAAGGGTTATTTTAATAATCTAAAATCTTATTGCTTCCGGAACGTCTGCTCTTTCACAGAGCAAGAAAATTGGTTTTAATTTCATTGCCATAATTTCATAGAAATAAATCTGAAAAATTCAAGCCCCACTATCAGTTAGAAAAACAGTATTATCTTTTTCACACCTGTAACACTGTTCATAAATCTGCATGGAATATAAAGCAAATAGAAATATTTGCAACTAATTTCCCCCATTAGTAAAGTAAAAACTTCACCTGATTTTTAACTTTGCAGAGGAAACCAGTGTTAGCAAGAGATGGTTCTTTTGAGGAGATGGAAGAAGATGTTGTTACTCAGTCATGTTCCTTGCATAGATAGAGGCAGATATGTTCCTGTTGTATTTTAATTAGTTCTAAACCTATGCAGGTGAGGAGTACAGTACAGCATTGTTATTAAAATTCATGCTTTATAATCAGAACAGTTAGTACAGTCCCTGAGAACAGCAAACTAAAGAGGTTTTAACTTTGGTTAATAGTGGAATTATCTAACTCCTGCTATCATTTAACCCATTGCTAAGTTTTTAAGTAGAGAGAAAGGTTGTGATCCTAAAGTAAAATTGCTGCATTAAGATCATCAAGAGAAAAGCTGTGATCGTTCTCAAAGGCTACATCAGGCCAGCCATTAATTATGAATGCTCATTAATTATAATGGATTTTCTGCGACAAAATCTCTTTAACCTATCTCTTGAACAGAGCTTCAGTAGGGCAGCTGTGACAAATGTAGGAGGATTGCCCCTTTTAAAAGGCTGGGGGTTTCTCTCTTGTGGCATCCATACTGAAGCTGAAGCAAAATGACTAATGAAGTTAAGAACCTCATTTTTTAGAAGATCAAAGTCACAAAATTCTGTTAATTCTCTTTGAGATGGAACTATCAATTATAGCAAAGAGATTGTTCCCTGTAACTTTTTGTTGCATTTTAAAACTCCCTAATTGTTCCCCAAGACCATCTTCTTTTGTATTTTGCTATAAACTAATTTGCTGAAGTGTCAGGGATCTTTAAAAAGTATCTCTAGGACAAAACATCATATATTTTTCTTAATATATATTCTTCTTAAGAACAGAAGTAACACCCTATTCCTCTTCAGCAGAACCCACCACAGGCTGTTTGGTTATCAGAGAGCTCTGCTGGCATTCAGCTACACAAGATCCACGTTCCTAGAAAAGGGGGAGTAAATTTGATAGTTTTGTTTATTGTTTATACTTCTCATCTTCTCCTCTCTGAGCTGCTTCCGTCTTCTCTTTTGGGGGTTCAGGACTCTTCGCTGAATTTTTGTAGCGTAAATGTCAGCTGAACTTCTTCAAATCACCCCTCCCAAGTGTACTTTTGTGTTCCCATTCAGTTCTGAGGAATCCCAGAAGGTAGGGAGGGACAGAGATGTTGAACTACATGGTTGCAACACAATTAAATTTGGCTGTAGTTTTTATCTCTCTTTAACTGCAGTTTTTAACTCTTCCAGTGCCAGGTTGTTCCTAGAGCTGCTGCCATTGCTTTCCACTGTCTAGTGCTGCATTTGGCAGAAATATCCCAGATCTGTGTGGTCCCCACTCTGTAGCCTGCAGGTGCTCATCTCTTCAGTTACTTACGAATTTCTACAGAAGTATTTTTTTCCTTTGATATTTTAGAAAAAAAAATCGTAGGATGAAAATGTTGCATCAATATTTTTAGTGGTTATTTAGAGAATGAAGTGTTTGGACATGCTTGAAAATACTGCTGGGCATCTATTTGCATGTGTAGGTGCCTAAATAGCTGAGAAAAACAACCATCTGGTGTCTCTGGACTTGGATCCTCAGAAAATATGTAGGCTACTCAGACAAAGAGAATTTAGGCACATACATTTCTTTTGATGATTTACTCAACTCTTAATGTCTCCCTCTCTAATGTGCAGAGGAAGATTACACAAAAGGCTTTGAAAGGCTCTGATGCCTTTGTACTGTCTGTATGTACAGATAACATTATGGAAAACTAGCAGGAAAAACCATATATTTTATACAAGGATTCTGCCCTCCAATTTCAACATCCCCTAGAAGTCTTACTTAACAAAATAAATAATTGCCTACCTGGTGCCTGGCTAGCATTGCCAATTACTTCAAAGTCAATTAATTTCTGAAATCATTCTGAGCTACCTTGAATTGCTTCTCCTTCTTAAAGACTCAATTTCTTCCATCCTGTTCAAGCAGAATTTCAGATTTCATATTTTAATTTCTGTAGAACCCTGGGTTGCCTGTAAGAGAGGATTTGGCCTCAGCATGTCAGAACACAAAGAATACAAACCATTCTGCTGCCAGAAATCAGCCCTGCTTTGTGCACACCTTAACCTGGTACACAAGACAGAAGCATTAGCACCTGAATGCAGAATATTTTCTGATCTGTGCATGGTGTCACTGCTGGAAAGCAATACAAAATACTGTAATTCAGAGCAGAAGACCATATTTTGCCAGATTTGGGTGGAAGCTCTTGCCGACACTCCCAGTCGGTGACTACCAGCAGAATTTTGGGGGTTTTTATGTTTGGTCTCTAGATTAAATGAACACTGAGAAACATTGGTTAAAAGCCCCCACTCCTAAACATAGGAATTGTTCCAGCTTCCACAGGGCATAGCCTGGGACAGGGAATTAGTAAAATTATATTAATTTCAATGCTGATTCTTCAAATATAGGGCAACATCTTGATTCTGAACCTGTTACATGACTTTCTTCCCTCAGTGTTGACAGTATTTAATACCAAAATTAATGAGATAGTCATTGATGCTGGGCCAATTCCCTGACTTGCACATTGTCAATCAGGTAGAAATCCAAATGTTCACCCACTCTCTAAACCATTTGATGTCTCTGACTCCATCAGGAGCACATGACACATCTTGTGGATCATGTGGAATAAAATCAGATATTCTTTCCTTTTCACTCTGATGGAAAAGAAAGCACCCCCCGATTCTCAACTGTATAATAGTTTCCTATAAAATAAATTACTTTATCTGTCTTAATACTGTCACACTTCTGTTCTCCAGTGATCTACTTCTTCCATCTGTGTGCATAACTGTAATCTTCTCTACACCTACTCTATGTATGCTTAAGTGTCAAAATCCAACCTCAATCATTCCTGTCATCAGTCTCTTGTTCTTGATGGGATAGTGGGTAAAACATCGCTGCTCCTCAGACTTCTTTGGGAGATTTCTGGGCTCACTTTGCAGAGTTTACATGAGCTATCAGAAATACGGTGTGACAGAGCTTTGCTTTGCTCTTTGTCACCTGAAATTTTCCACTTATGGAACGACAGGGTATTTTCATTGCCATGTGTGTCTTGTTTCCATCATGACTGATGCGGCAGTGAAGCATAACTTCAGGAGATATCCACATTACCCAAATCCTGTGAAAGTTGACTTGCTGTTTCTTATTGAGTAATTCTGTGTGACTCATCCTTTGTTCTCTGATACAATTTTTTTCACTCGTTTGCAGAATATTGTTCAGACAATTGAGCTTACTTACTCAAATCACCATCTTTTCTGGTGAGGCAGCGCAATCACTTTCCTCTTTCACAAAGCCCTTGTGAGAGAATGAGGTGACCTATAAGTTCCCACCATCTTGTTTGCCTTAAAACACAGATTATACTCGGCTAAACAAAACAACTGCAGGAAAAAAGAAACCCTTTGGAAGCTGTGCATCTTCATAGTTTGACGTGACAACCAATGTGCCTCTCCCGCTGAGCCATGACCTACTTTGCTCACCAAATGCTCTCATTACCTTCCCCCAAACAGGAGGAGGCAGGAGCCTCAGGAATTCTGTACCTCGGGATCTGAAGTGTCACTCACTGACAGTCCTGCAATGGTGAATTTCCTCATGAATTAGTGTGTCAGGGGCCATGCTGCTTATCTCACGTAAATAAAATAACCCCTCTTCTCCTGCAGCTGTTTGTATCATTTGCTGTCTCTGCTCCAGATTCCAGGCTGCCCTCAGCATCCACTCCTCAAATACACAGCTGGATAAATTTTGCTATCTCATGATAAATTTTGATACTTTTTTGGACTGATTTATTTATCAGCCTAATTAAAATGTTTTGCTCTGGTAGTTCAAAACTTGCCTTTTTTTTTTTTTTTCCCTTTCCTTTTCCTCTTTTATTATTGGAAAGGAAACCTTTCTCTCTACCAAGTCTATTGTGTGCATCAAAACTTGGTAGGATGCCTGCTCATGGAGAAACAGGAGGCAAGAGTTTAAGCATCAACAGCTGTGGGAATGACCTACAACACATGGGACATTTGGTAATTATCCAGTCTGTATTATGTAAGACATAAAATCCTGCAGTTCTGCTAAAACTTGAAAGTAGAGAGAAGGAAAATGATGGCAAATGACTGATTGCAAGGATAAAGATTCTTAACTGTACATTCATATTGTTTGCATCTAAAAAAAATGCCTAAAATTTGCTTGTTGAATTCAAGTTTGTTACAGAGCAAAGGCTTGGCTTTGAAGAATGTTTATTGATAAAAGAAGAGATGTTTGAATCATAAATATCCACAGCTGAGAACAATTTACAAATGTATGACTGCAGGGACTGGCTGTAAAAGAAAGCTTGTGCTGGGATTTCTCTGCTCTGGTTGGAGTAGGGAAAATCTCTGATGCATGTCAGAAGACAGAAGGGTAAGCTGTGGACTTTCAAAACCCTCCCACCCCCAGTGCGTGGTATTTGATGTCCAAATGAAGCAGGCATTTATACTTCCAGAGGGTGAAGTCATCAGAGCAGAACCAACTTACAGCAGGGAGAACTGTGAAGTTACGTGCTGAATAGATCTCAGTAACGAAAAATTAAGTCAGTCTGTCCTACCAATTACGGATGTTGAGTTGGACACTACAGGGAAAGACTGTGTTGGAAAGGCTATCCATTCCTGTGATTTCTACAGGGAATTTTTTCCCCCAAATTATTCAGTGTTGTTGAGCCTAGTAACATTGGAAAAGCAGGTCACATGCACAGTATTTAGGGACCCCGAATAAATTTACATACTCTCTCTGGGAACTGGTCCAGTAGGTAATTTCCTCCCTGACACTGGAACTTCCAGTAACATTAAGGAGTCTCACTGCACATTTATCAGCTTAAAATTTGGATACCACTATACTGTTGGGAAGGAGAACTGTTTTGTAATAATATATACCATTATTTTTTGAAAATATGTCTATGTAATTAAGATGTGTGCAGAAGTGGCAGTGAAGGCCAAGATATTTAGAGATCCTGTGTTTGACACTACAGCCCAAATAATGAGTCCTGGAGAATTTTGTTCCACTAAGGCATAACCTTCCATGTTTCAAATGCTCAGAAGCTGCCATTTGCAGAAGTTCTCAAACTCTTCACTTCGTACTTACAAATTCATTTTGTATTGTGTTTTGCCTGCTTATGGTATTGCTTTACTTGGATTTACAGAGCCCACCCGTGCATATAGAAAGAAGCTGTTTGTGCTGTATCTTGCAGGAATAAATGCTGTAATCTGTGTACTTGGGTTAATTAATCATTTATTATTCACAGTTGCAGACATTCTCCTGGTGAAGCTCAGCAGCTGTGCTTTCTGCAAGCAATGCCTGAATCAAGGATGAAAATTTTCCTCTGAGTTATGAGAAACACACAGAGCCCAGCACTGCCCTTCCTCAAGAAACTCCCAAACACCTGTTGAAGCGTGGCTGTGCTGTCCCTCTACCCCGTGCCACACATTGTGTTGAGAGAACTTTATAAGAAATAAGTGACATAGAAAATAACTCCTCTCTGAGCTTGCAGGGGCCTCAGCAACTTCCATGGCAGCAGAGCCAAAAGGTGATGTCCTGTGCTGTTCTTACCAGGTGGCTGAGGTAAAAAAATCTGCTCAGTTATGCAAAAACAAAACAAGGAGAGGACTCTGGTTTATAGCTGAAACCACAGTCTCCCACTGGAGGACATTCATTAGAAGTGGCTCAGACACTGCTTGCCTTCCTCATTTTGAGTTGTCCCTTACTCTGCAGTGGAGTGCATTGATTTCATCAGGGCTACTCACACTCTTAAGTACAAACAGCTCTAAGTGAGGGTGAGAGAACTGTACCCTAATCTCTAGACTGTGTTTCAGACCTCTTTGTCCATCCCCTAAAATTTTTATGTCACCAGAGTAAAAAAATGATTTGCATCAAAAATCTTCATCTTAGATTTGAGTTGTTGTTTAAAAAAATAAGTGACACTGCCTCTCAAAATGCTGCAGATTCACCTTTCAGATATGCAATTTTCATTCTATTGAATTTTTTGACATATGGTTATGTAAAACATCTAATAGCAAACTCTATCCATTTACACCTTCCAGAAGGCAGCAACTTCAGGAGTTAATGTGGGATTATTTTTAGCATGTATTCAAGTTTATTCATGCTGAAAGGTAGTACTTATCTTTTGTAATTTTAGAGTAGTTATTTGAATAAAAACATGAGTATAGTTCTATTTTAACTGTCATGTGACATCTGGGAACTGGTTCAAACCTCTCTCTCTTGGAGAGGTGGAAATCTCAGCAGTTTTTCTTTCCAGCATCTCCGTGGTATACACAATACCTGTGTATGTGTTGAGACCTATGTCTGTAAATAATATGAGTAACAAAATATGAGTAATCTTCTATACACTGAGAGAACATTATACCAGAAACAATGAAAGCATCCATCGACCAGAGAAAGTGCAATTTTCAGTGTTCTTTGTAGGAAAAGCTTGTTGAAGTTAAATTACCCCTTTGAGTACAAATTCCATGTTAAACTGTCACTAGAGACACTGTTAGATAAAAATCTGTGGCTGAGTATTTTCCCTCGAGCTGGGTAAATATTTCTGTTAGCCAACTAACTGAGCCCTTTTTCAAGTTCAGAGATGATCTGTGCAGAGGTTGCAAGTTTCTCATGTTTTGGGGTCACTCTTTATATAAATGTTACACTGTTTCTACTCTCTAATGGAATAGCGAAAAACAAGGGGTCTGCAAATTCAGTGTGTAATTTTGGTAGAAGGAGCTGAACTGTTTGTCCGAGAGGACACATGGGGATTTGGCTGGGGCAGGCTAATGCGAAGGCAACAGCGGGAGGTCAGCAAAATTTTGCAAAGTTTTATTTGTTCCAAGTTTGATTTACAGGAAGGGGAGTATAAACCTCTTACTTAAAGATGACTGTGGGTCCGACAGTGGGAAAAGCTTTGCAGTAAAAATAATAATTAAGTCACAATGATAATGAGGCTGCAGTTACTCAATGCCAAGCGATCTCTTTGCCTTTGCAGGCAATGCGTGATGGTACATTTTGATATTCAAGATAATCTGGGTTGCTCCTACCTTGGGGCCTACATTGATAGGTCTGTGCTTTATCATCTTGCAGAAGAAAATATACCAATATTCACAGAATAATGCCTTTCACAGTCTCTTTCACAAGCAAACAGGCCATGAAAGTATTTGTGACACTGGGTCTGTTGACAGCGATGTTCAAAGAGTCATTTTACAATGTATTTCTTCTCATGATCTGTATTTCTATTCAGTGCATTTTGAAAGCATTTTCCAGCTCTGAGTCCCAGTGAATCAGCCCTGAATATGCCACTTCTCTCGATGATAAACTCTGAACCCCCAGGCAGTGTTTGGGACAGTTTTGATGTCACATAGCTCAGTCCATCACGGCAGTGCTTCATGACGTGACCAATTCACAGGAACAATAGAGTGTGCTCGACTTTCCCCTCACAGCAGCAGGGAACTACAACAGACCCATTACTGTAGTATCCCACTGTTTTCTTAGACCATGAGCTGTGTGTGGGGTTGGGGCAGGCCCAGCAGAACTGTGCTCTGACAGGGGAGGTTGGACCCCAGCTCTGCCCAGCTCCTTCCCAAGGGCTGTACCCACCTCCTGCTGAGACCCCAGCCCCTACATGTGCCTTGAGGTCTTCTCAGCATCTGGTCTGACCCCCAGCAGATGAAGAACAGAGTGGGTGTCTCCTTCAGCTCCCCTAAAATGTGAAACAGCCCTTAACTTCAGCTGGTTGAACCCACTGCTGGCTGCAGCTTTGGTGGTAGGGTGGAGAGGAGATCATAATTTCATTCATATGTGCTGCTGATTTTCACACCAAGTGTGTGTATCTTCTCCTAATCCTTTGCCTGAATGGAATATTTCCATCACTTGTTATTGCAACTAATTCCAGAAGACTGTAAAGAGGTCCCGAGCTGAGTGATCTATTGTAATCCACTGAGAAAAGACTCAGCAACCTACATGGATACAAAAAGAACTGAAGTAAATCCTCTTTGCCTCAGTTACAGACCTTTCCCCTTGAGTTTGGAATTTCTTAGTGAGAAGAAGCTCTAAGAGACGTTCCCTCCCTCTTTGCATTGCTGTTGCATAAGAAATAAACTTCAGTAAAAGAGTTATTTAAATGAAGGAGCCATTTTGCATGGATCCCATCAGCTTTGTTACCATTTCTGATCAAACTGGTCTAGTGGAAGGTGTCCCTGCCCATGGCAGGGAGTTGGAACTGGATGATTTTTAAGATCCCTTTCAACCCAAACCACTCTATGATTCTGTGATCTTTAACACTCTTCTGACCTACACCTCATTTGGAGAGTGGCCACTTGGGCAGGTTGTTCCTGGGAGTGTCAGCCCTCCAAGTTTGGCAGAGATGTGATTTGCCAAGGAGCCTTGGGCAAACAGAAGAAGCACCTCTGTGCTCAGCTGTCTCATCCCTGCTGCCAAGTCAGGACAAGTTCTCCCCTGGCTATAGAGAGAAATCAGACCATATTTCTCCATGTGCTCTGGAAATACCCACTGGTACAATAAGATTGTGGAGTCTAATAATTCCTTGATGTGAGAAACAGTTGTTTTTGTGTTTTGTTTGTCTGCCTTGGGAAGGTGTCAGTGCCATCCCTCCTGCCCCTTCAGTGTCCAAAGATGCCCTTTCATCCTCAGACTGAATGCATAAACAAGAGAGTCTGTCACTGGGCCACCCTCACCCCAGTGGTTTGTATATACCCCCAAGAGCCAGAGAAACATCCCAGTTTTCTGAAGAGCTGCTTTTGATCCCTCCTTGAGGGCATCTCTTCTCCTGTCCATCCATCCCTCCCCACACACCCACCTATGCCCTTGCTGAGAGCCCAGCAGCCCTGCCGGACTCGCCGTGGCTGCCACGTGATCCCAGCAGGAACAGCAGAGCTCACCAACAGCCAGAGCATTATTTCTTTACCCCTGGGCCTTCCCCATTTTGTTAATCTGTTCATTGCCTTCGTAACTGATAAATTGAGGCAATCTCCTTTCTTCTCTTTCCACCTGCATCCTTCGTTTCCCTCAAGGGCTGTGTCACTGCTCCTGCATCACTACTGACAGAAATTGCTCTGCTCTTACTGCTGGTCTCTGCGTTCAGTTTTTCTGCATTTCTGAAGCAGAGTTTTGAGTGGAATTGCCTAAATCTGGAGAAACACCTCCATGAATCAGACCCATTAGTTCCCTGATGTTTTATTCTTTTGTTTGACTTCTCTTTAAATACGTTTGGTGGGAAGTGATATGGTGAGACAGATCCTAAAAGCCAGTATTGACATGTCCCCAGGTGAAGCCCTGCTGCAGCATGTGGCTTACACACACACTGGGCCCTGTCAACCCCTCCACTCCTTGCTGCTGACAATTTTAAGTCTGTCAGTAGTGAAAGCAAGGCAGGATCTTGTCCCTGACCCTGTTACAAAAGTCTTAATACAAAAATTCCTCCTGAGTGGGCTCCAAGCACATGGCAGTTGGCAGGAGCTGCTGGCAGCAGGTGGATGGCAGCTCTGGGGCTTTGGAGACCTGTGTTACACATTGCTTTGTTTTTAGCTTCAAGAAAGCAAGAGAACAGCCCAACATCTGCTTTTGCAGTGAAAATGATAGGAAGCTCCCAGCAGTGCCAGGATGTTTCTAAATTGATTCTTACGCCCTCTGCCTTCTCGTGTTAAATAAATTGGTATAATTTGTTTGTGAATTAACATAAGGTGGCTTTAGAGATACAAAAGGTCTTTCTCAGGCTTAATCCATTTACAGCTTGTGAGAAAATTATTTAATTAGTGAGAAATATTTATACTAAGTGCATGTGAAGGCTCTAGCCAGGATCTTATTCCAAGCTATGTGGCAGTCCTGGAGAGCCAAGTGTGAGCTGGTACAGGATGAAGGGCCATGATGGGTGATGGGTCAGATCCTTCCTCGGACATTTTCACTCCAGATGAGACCTGGTGTCTGGTATGTCTGACATAGCTTCATACTTCAAAGGTCAAGGTGAAAAGTGATTTTTATCCATCTTTATGGCAGTGTCTGTCCTGCTGTGCAGGAATAACCCGTGAGGCCGGGCTGAGGGCCAGACTGCCTGTGTTGGCTTGTCCAAGGATGGGCTGAGCCAGTCAAGGGAGGGCCCTGGCTGGAATGAACGGGGACTCTGTTGTTTGGACTGGCCTCAGTGGCTCCCAGTCTGGCTTCCCACAGGTCCCCAGAGCCTGGGCCATACTGGGAGATGGAGGGGGCTGGTCCCAGTGCCCTGGGACACCCCAGCTCCAGCCTCACCCCATCTCCTCTGGCCTCTTGGCTGCATCTGAGCCAGGACACAGTGGGATGTGGTAGGAAGGACCCAGAAGCACCAAAGCAGATCTGCAATGATCTTGCAGGTAGTGTCTTTTCTTACTTCTACAAAAGACCAAACACCTGAGAAGTTTTAGGGAAAATAGAGCTGTTTTCTTTATTCACTTGCCTCTTTGGTAAACTAAGAAAAATGGGGAAAAAAACCCAGCTCTTGTTTCTTTAAAATCTCTGTATCTGGCTTTATTTATACAATTCATCAAGAGGCATCTCATCAACAACATTATTTAAGCTGAAATAGGAGACTCAGTATTAGTCTTAAAAATTCATAAAATAAACAGGTTTTGACATTTAATTTGTTGTAGCCACTGAAAGAATAAATCACCAAGCAAACATTATGCAGAAAATATTTAAGCAAAGAAGAAATCAGCGTTCTTTATATGGGAACTTAAACCAGAATCATATATTTTGCATGTTCTGTTTATTTTTGTGTTGGGTAAGATGAAGTGTGCAGTTTGCATTGTTTGCTTAGGGAATAATTTAAGCATGGCTAAGAATGGAGCATCTGTCGAACAACTCTTGGTCAGTAAACAGTATAAGATATTTTTTATTAAACATAGCCCAGCCCTCCCCCTTCCCAGGGATGGATGAGAACAGTAGGCACATGAATTATCTCCAGCAGAAGGACCAGGCTGAGCAGTGCAGGAAGAAATGGCTGCTTTGTTTCAGAGCTATGCAGGCATCGAAATGATTTGTGCTGTGAAGAAAAGAAATGAGGGGTAGAGCCAATGCAGCTGGGCTCCAGAAAAAGTAATGAATGTTAAATAGGTGAATGCCTGAGGTACCACCCTCCAAAAGAAAGCAGAAGTGGGATTGTGCTGTTGGATAACAGATTTTCCATTGGTTTATCCAGGCTCATCATTTCACTGAGTTGATTTTGTTACAAAAAGGACAATCATGTTTTGTTTAGAGATCTGCTGTGCACCACTGCCTGCTGAAATCCATGAATGGCCAATGCAGAGAGAGGCCCTGGAGAACAAGGTGTTCCTCAGGGGGAAACACAAGGACAAAACTCAGGAGACAGCTGGGTGTGCTATCAAAGGGCAGTTTGGGGCTGTTGGGACTTCACCCTCTTCATCAGACAGTGTTTGGAACTGCCTGACTCCAGTGTTGCCTCCTCCTGCCCCGACCTCCTGCACTGGCTGTTGTGCCAGAAAACACCCTGGCCTCAGTATTTGCGATAAATCAAACATCCTGGTTATGATTTTAAAGGCATCTTCTTTAAAATTTACAAACTGTTGCGAAATTCTGTTATAAAAAACAGGTAAGACTGATGGAGGTAAACACACTGCTCTGATTATTTACTTCTGTTTAAATTTCAAAAGCTTTTAAAAATGTTAATAATGAAAACCACATGCATATAAGTGTTATTCAAAGGAACACATGGTAAAAACCATGGAATTTTGCCTATCTTTCCCTATTTTGCTTTCCCATCCCTCCATTTATTCACCTGCATCTCTCACCTCCTTCTGACCTCCAGAGATGAGTTCCCAGGGTGAGATGGGGCTCCTGGCTTTGCTGCCTGGCAAATAATGAGAAGACATAGTTAAAAGGTGTTTCTACACAGAGCAGAGCTATTTTGATTATTTCTAACAATGCATGTGAAACTTCCAAGTTCAGGTACAAATTAATTAATATGTTCTTCATTTGGTCTAATGGGAGCTGTGGTAGAATCAAGAGAGATGAGTCTGGCACTGAGCAGCCTGTGCTGGGATCCCAGTATGGAATAGCAGATGCTGGAGATTGTGCTGAGAGATTGGATTCAATTTGCCCTTCTGCATGGAGTGCTATGAAATTGGGAGCTGGGTGAGCCAGACCAAAGCAAAGAGGTGGCAGATGGGATGAGGGCGAGATGATCAATAGAAATGTGCTGAGCAGCCTTGTATTAGCTCCTGCTGTGTGTTTGTGTGATATGTGTGAACTGTCGTTTCCTGAAATGGGTGATTGTGAGGATCATCTCTGCTTTAGGGGTAAATCTGCTTCTCTATGGTAGCAGTCCCATTTTGGCCTCCAGAAGCACTTGACTGTCCACATTGCCTACCAAGGTAGGAAGTGAAACAGGAAAAGAGAGGAAAAGAATACACAGGAAGAGAGTCTCCAACTCCCCGAAGCAGGGTGAGAAAGACGGACAGGAAAAGAGGAGCTGCAGCAGAAAAGCATTAAATGGACAGGCATAATGATAGAGACAAATGTTTAGATCAGTAAGAAACTGTGAAGACAAGTCTGTTCAATAAAAAACTGCCAACAGGGAACCACGGGGAGAGTATCCACTAAATGACATAATTTACCACTCTGCTTGTTATCACTCATTATGCTGTAGATCCTATTATGTGCTGCTTCATGTGAATCTTGCTCCTGCTGTGTCAGGCACAACACACAAAAAGAGGGGAAAAAAAATAATTTCTTGCCCCAAGGAGCTCATGGTGGAGAGTAAGGAGTATTTCTATGAAAGGCTGCATTATCAGTTCAATGCTGGAGGTTCTGGAAGACAGTGACTGGTGGACAGTGTGTTTCTCAGAGTTTTATAACAAAAGCAAATTATATAAACATAAAGTAGAAATTACAGTTGGCTGAGTGCACTACAAGAAAACCTTGGAGGTATGGCTGTTTCATTTTGTTGAAGGGAAATGATTCATTTTAGTGGCATAGGGATGCTGGAGATTTCATTAGACCTTAGATCTTAGTAAGCTGCAAATCTTCACTGTTCTAACTCCTGTGGGATTTGGGCTTTCATCTGGAACTCGACAATCCTTGGTAACCACTCTTGTTTTGATATGGTTGCTGCTTCTAATGAAGAACCCAAAAATTCAGCAAGTGATAAGTGCCAGAAAAGAGAAGAATTCCAGCAAAGTCTTGTAAGCCAAAATGATCTCTTTTTAAACAGAGCCAGGAAGTCTTTATAGCACCACGGCAGCCTAAGGGAGGAGCAGGAGTGAGCAAGAAGGATTGGCCAGGAGGAGGCTGTAGTCAGCCCAGCCCAGCAGTACTCACACGTTGGCTGAATTTAGGATTAATAAGAGACTTGACTTGCCCTTGGTAGGAGGTAGTTTGAAGGTATGTTGTTGGTTTTAAGCAAAAATTGTTTGGGTTGGTTTTGGCAGGGAGCATAATTTTCAATTAATAGGGATATATTTGATGATAGCAAGGAACTGAATTTGTGAAGGAATGAATGCCAGCAGATGGCTTGTAGCTACAGAAGGATGCATCCCAAGCCTGACGTGTCCTTAGCTACCCCAAATGACAAAATTATCCTGAGACCCAACAGAGAGGACCTTTCTTCTAAATTCATCTACTGTGATAAGTGGGGTTGTGTGTTCTTTGCAAAAATGGCGGGGTAAGAGATAAAGCTCAACAAATTTCAGGGTGTAAATTAAACTCCACAAAGCCTTGTCAGGCTTCTCCATATGTAAATGTATGTTTAATTAATACATTTAATTGAACAAATTCAGGAATGTCAAACAGCACAGGACTAGGCTGCCCTGGACTCTGCTACAAACTCCTGAATGGAAATCCAAGCCTTTGGCTCTGCCATTTGCATGTTAAAATGTATGCCAGACAACAACTGAATGGGTGTGAAAAAGGTGCAAATATGTCAGAGCACAGGACTTCGATGGGAAATTCATACCAGCACCCTTGGGCCTGGCCAGAAGAGAATACCTGCTCAGGAGACAGAGGCTGAGGCCAGACTAAACCCCAGTGCTTAGCTCAGTCACAGCACTGTTGCTCTGACTCAGTTTCCTCAGTTTAGGGTTAATTGGATTTATTTTGAAGAATGCACCTTATTCCATAGAACTTACCATATTCCATTTATTTCCACAAGTCTCCATCAGCTGCAGAAATTTCCTCCTTTGTTTCACTGCATTTGACAATAGAAGAGAATTTTCCTCTCTGAGCTGGCAGATTAACCATTATAGTTAGTGAAAAAACACTGTCCGACAGGGTTAAGTCATCCCACTTAGATGGCTTTGACTTTGCCATGACAATTACTAATTTCCATTAAATTCAAAATATGTTTTATGCTGATAAAGCTTCTTAAAGCATTTTCTCTAAAGCTGTATTAAAGAAAGTGACACTTACGTAAGTCCTTTGGAATACCTAATGTGCCGTGACTTTTGCTATAAATATGTGCCAGTTCATTATTTTCACTAAAGTTCACAAGTGGGTAGGTATTGATTACTTTACAATTAAAAGGGAAAAATCTTGGATAATTGCACATGGTCTGGATAAGCTTGCAAAGCAATCTGTTGCCTTCAGTCTGGCCAACTGGGTGATTATTTGCCTGGATTCCCTACCTTCTGTTGCCTCCTGAGTTTTCATATTTTTATGCTGGACAGTAATTTGCTGCCTGTAAAAGGCGCTTTACTGATAGGATTCAACTAGAAAACTCTCTCCCCCAAGTCCAAAGAGGTTTTTCACACCAGGGAAGAAGCTTAAAAATTGTGAGGATGGGGTGGGGAGGGAACGTGACTCCTGGCAGCTGGCTGTAGGTCGAGCTGCCCCACAGCAAATCCCTCCTCTATGGGATAGACAGGATTTAACGGATCTATCTGCACAATGGAGCAGCACCTCACACTATTTGCCCAAATTTGTCCTTGTTTGTCTCTGACTTCTCCCTTAAAGCTCCTGCAGCCTCAGGGTGATGAGTTGCTGGTCCAGCATCCACAGCAGGCTGAGAGTCGCTTTGGGATGTTTGCCCACACTGTTGCGTACAACTTAATTAGCCTGTCTGCTAATTGATTCCCCGCTTCTCTCGCTAACTGGCCCAATAAAGCAAGTGAAGGGCTGTCAGTCTGGTGTGTTTTAGGCATCTTGGAGCAAATGCAGCGTGCCTGTCTGCTAATGAAACTGCTGTCAGCTGAAGGACATCGTGCATGCTGCTCTGGGGATGAGCCATCAGCTCTGGGGCACTTTGGTTTGATGCTTTGCTTTTCCCTGTCATTTTCTCACACAGAAATAATTTCCAAGGTCTTGTGTTCTATTATAAAGGTCTATAAAATCATCTTTCTCTGACAAAAATAATTCAACACTGTCCGCGGTCTTCTCACCTCTTCCATGGTTCAGGAGGTTCACAACCATGCTGGATGTGACCTCCAGTTAATCCTGAAATTTCGGAGTGTAATATGTCCTTTATTTCTGAATATCAGAAAGGAATTTGCTAATTATAGGAAAACCAAGGTCTCTCACACAGGGAACATTTTAAGAAATCAGAAGCGTCATTCTATGACAAATGACACTTAACAATGATAAAATAACATTTCATAGCAGCAGAGGTTATTTGCTGCTGATATTGCAGAAGTCTGGAACTTTGAAGGACTCAAAAAACTTGATCTGTATTTCCAGCTTCATAAGAGAGAAAGAGGGAAAAGTAAAACATGATTCCTTACTTAAAATAAGAGAGGGGGTAGGAAGTGAAGGAAGATGACTCTCCTACCTCCAAAGGGAAAGATGTCCAAAAACCCACCTGGAATGTCTGAAGGAGCAGGCAGAGCTGATACTGCTGCATTGCAGCTTTTTTCACCAATTTCCATCACCACACCTTCCCTCCTCTCTGAAATTACCTTCAGGTCACTGAGCCCAGTTCACTGTGGGAACCGGGTTGTGCTGAACCGGGAGATGTTAATTTTATGGGGGAGAAGGAGGACTTAAGGCAAATGCTTGTGGCACTGATAATTCCCATCCTGGGTGTTTCGCATTGGTTCCTCGGCGGAGGCAAGCCCTGGGGATGTGACTTTGATTATCTGAATCAGGCAGCTCCAGATTACCTTAATGTGGTGCTGACTTCATCTGGAGTGCTCGTGCAGAAAGGGTGATTAACCACGCAGCCGAGCATGGCCGAAGGCAGTGGAGATCGGACCAGCTCCAGGTGCTGGTTGAAATGCTGGGAAATTGCCTAGTCTGGTTTGAAACTGCACCAGAGTAGACTGGAACAGGAACAGCAGCATTTGCTCTTGATGGATGAGCCCTAATTTATTTCCACCGCAAGAGGTTTTGGTGACAAGGTTACCCTATAAATAATGTTTAAATTGTAATTTTGTTAAACACCCTTCTCCTGTAGGGGAAAAGAAAATTGTTGCCTTCTTTGATTATTCCAGGTATTCAGTAACCCATCCTCATGTCCAATACTATCGGTTATTTTATACAACATGTCTGTATTTTTGTATAACGTGTGAATCTATGCATATATGTATTCATATCTATACACACATACATAGGTGTATGTATATGTATACAGACATGTTTATCAGGAGAAAGATAATTCATGGAGTGATGCTTGATCCAGCTAAGAACTGCACAGGTCCACCAGAGCCATGGAGAGGCATGACAGCTCTACCTGTTGAAGGTGACACATGGCACTATCCCTGTGGGACAGTGTGTGCCATCTTCAGGAATGTGTCATCCCAGCATTTGCTTCTAAGAGGATTTCCTCTGGCTCACAAGAAATGAGGAAATGATTTCTTCCCGACAAGCCATGGACAAGAAGTGACTGAAATCGGGCATCAGAGACACCAGTGTGGGGAGGGAGAAGCACAGCCCTGGGTGTGTGTCCCAGTTTCCAGGGCAGGGTGAAGCTCAGTGCCACTGTGATCCCTGTCTGAACCTTTTCCTAGAAAGCCTCAAATACAGGTCTGTTTTGATGTGGAACAGAAGAAACATGGACAGATGACTTTCCATCCTGACTCCCTGATTTATTCTGATTCTCTTCAATGGGGCACAGGGCAAATTAAAAGCCGGGGCCGTTGTTGACAGATCCAGTGACGTGTGCAGCACAGCGGCCGCTGTTCCCCAGCACTGTCTGTCATTCGTGTTCTCGGTGCTGGCTATGGCTTCATTAATAAGGAACTGACCTTTTCCGAGCAGCTTGTCAGCAGCAGAGGTTTCAGCCTGACAGCTTCTGGCTCCCAAAACATTACCTGGTGCCTGGCTGGGGGAAAGGCAAGCTGCAAACACAGCCTTGGAAATCCTCCTCCTTCCCTAGGAGCATGTGGCAGAGCAGCTGCAAACTCTTCTCTGTTGGTGCTTGAGAGAGATGGTTTCCCCAGCAAGTGGCTGGGACCTGACCGGTGTTTGGTTTAAAGGTTTAATTTTTAATAGAAATTTGGCATTTGATTTTGAGAACAGCTCACTCTAAAAAACCTGCATACATTTTAAAATAATTTTTCTACTGTAGACCCTTGTTCTTCTTCTATAACCTTATTAGGGATGTGTCAGCCAGCAGAAGCCTGGCTGATGTCTCAGATGGAGGCTTTTTGTCTTAAAAAAAATGAGAAATATTACCATAAAACAGGGATGTAACAAGTGTGTAATTTAAACAAACTTCGGGAGAAACAAACGGGGTTTTGTTTAAGTCTGTCTTCAACGCTTTAGCAGACAGGTTAGAAACGTTTCTGCCTGTGAGCAGCTTTGCTGGAGCATGATGTGAGCTTGCAGCACTCCTGCCAAAAGCAGCATCGCCTGTTTTACTAGTGGGAGTATTGCAAACACTGTCTGGAAAAACTGTTCCGAGGGGTGTCATTGGAGGTGCTTCAGCCAGGATGACACCTGGGGTAGCAGGGGCAGGTTTAGTGACAAAACCCGGCTCCTTTCCCGGGCTCATCCCAGCCATGGCTGCAAGGAACAGCCCAGCCCCCACTGCCCGGGGGGTTTGGCCCCATTACCAGCTCACACAGCACTTCCCCAGGTCCGCACTCTGGCAGGCTGGAAGATAAATCTCCGGGGGTCATCTCCCCTCGGGGATTTTGGCAGCTGCAGCACATGGTGCCTTGCAGTGAGGCAAGTCTGTCTGCTTTTCCCAGCCCAGGGCTGTGTCTCCTCTTGGATCAGTTTCAGTAAATGAACCCTGTTTCCCCATCCCCTCAGAGACAATCACGAAGGGCTGGATGGAGATTTCCTGAGGAACACCAGGAACTGGCAGCAACAATTGCTCAGCCTCTCCCCTAGAAGCCTACCCACTGCTTGGAGGATGTGGAGATGCATGTGGCATGACAAAGGTCACCAGTGGATACATGACATGGGGACGGCAAAAGTGAGGCACTCCAGATACCTACCCACCACTGGGAACTTACAGTGGTGTGTTTATCCTGGCAGAGGGGGAAGCAGTGTGCTGATATTTACAGCCATTAACTCAATACTCAGTGTAAAATATTATTTACATATTTACCTCAAAAAATCCCCTTCCAAACAATCTAAAAAACTGCATAGGGGAACCAAGGAATTTATAAGGGCATGTAGTGATAGGACAGTGGGGAGTGGCTTCAAACAGAAAGGGAATAGGTCTAGATTAGGTATTAGGAAGAAAATCTTGTTTGTGAAGATGGTGAGGCCCTGGCACAGGTTGCCCAGAGAAGCTGGGGATGCCCCATCCCTGGAAGGGTTCAAGGCCAGGTCGGATGGGGCTTGGAGCACCTGGGATAGTGGGAGGTGTCCCTGCCTGTGGCAGGGGGGGGGGGAATGAGATGATCTTTCAGGTTCTTTCCAACTTAAACCTCTCTGTGATTCTACAGTCCTGTGAAGTTCTGGAATTAAGACAAGATGCTTGCAAAGGTTAAACAAGTGAGTTGTCCTGCCCTAGAGAGTCAGAGAAACTTCAGTTGAGTCATAATTGAATTTTGTCCATGGAAGAAGTCTGAGACAGACCCTGACACAGACATTCTGTCTACCCAGACACTGGGGAAGGACTTCTTTCAGTCCCAGGGACGTGACTGCACAGGACTCACAGGACTGAGGGCTTGAGCTCCCTGATTCACTGCAGTTATCTAAGGGGAAGACTAACGTGAAAGGTGGGAAGAGTTCTCAATTATCAATTTATAGAGCTTAAAAGTGCATTCCTGCCTCTCTGGAGCGCTGCTGCAATGAGACACTCACTGAGGAGCAAAGTGCAGAAGTTTTGGTTCAGCAGGTCCCATCACTGCCAGGTTAGAAGCCTGGAAAATCACAGGTTGCAGAAGCAGACTGCCTTAACCTTAACTACAGATGTGCTCCATAATTACAGTGCTGTTTATGAGCAGAGCCAAGTCTGCTGTGGGACACTTTTCTCGGCTGGAATTAATGAAAGAATCAGCAGCCCCACTGACTGAGCAAATCAGGAGTCAGTTAAGTGCATTCTGTCAGCAGAAGGTGATTTTAATACCAGGCTGTGGTCTATCATTAATTAAAATAAACATCTATTATTTGACTTTGAGATTCTTTCCAAGAAGAAAAATACAGTTTGGAAAGGTTTTCAGAGCTGATTACTTTGCATAGCCTGGGCTGTGCTTGAGACAGGCATGAAGAGGATCTGGGAAAGGAAGACAAGGATGAGGAGGAACAAAAGGTGTTGAAATCAATGTCAGAAATTAGAGAAAGAACAGGCAGGGAGGGAACAGAAAAAGAAGCAGAACAAAACCAAAGAAGACAGACAAACTGTGATTGATTGGGAGGGAGGGTGGCAAAAGACGGCTGAGTGACTGGTGGGGGTGCCAGCACAGATATGAAGCTGGGGAGGTGGGTCTGGAGACGTTGTCCCTGGGGTCTATAAGGGCAGGCTGGTGAAGCATTTGCCATGATGTTGGTGTGGTCATTGCTCTCTGAGGGAGAGGTGGATGAGAGGACCCTGGAGGTGTCCTCCAGCTCTGGTTGTTCTAAGGCATCCCATGGCCCCTTTTCCTGCTCTCACCTCACCCAGAGGGACTGCAGGTGGACACTTTACAGGCCAGATCTTCTCCCAGGTCTCTTGCCAGCCTACATAGGAGGTAGCTAGATGCAGGAAAGGCTTGGAGACTCCTGCCTGGCCAACATCATCTCCATCCTGAGCACACACACAGAGCCCAGGGCCAGCTGCAGCATGTGCTGCTCTTGTCCTGCTGTGGTTATCTGGCAGCAGATACCAGGTAAGCACAGCTTTCCTCTGGGAGTGCGGTAGAAATCTCTGGCACCTCCACAGTGAATGCAGCTGTTCATAAAACATCTGTGTGTGCAGTGGGTGTCAGGAGAGTGCTCCAACCCCAAACCCACGTTCCTCAGATGCTTCCTTCACTGAGCAGATGAGCTGTTGTGGTGGCTGCTTATCCTGCAGGGACCTCGAGTCCTCTCCTGTGGCTGCAGGAGAGGCAAGCCCGCACTTAGCCATAGTTTCTGCTCTCTGTTTAGTTCCCAGCAGAATAAAGAGCTGTTCTTTTATGGAAGGCATGAGGCAGATCTGAGGGCAGAAGGAGGAAAATGTATTAGAGCTTCATACCATCTCTGTAGACAAAAAAAAAATAAAAGCAACTCTCTAAAATCAGAGAGGTTTTTATTGCTTGATGATACACCTGTGGAAATCAGAGGAGAATCTACCATTGAAACCAGATTAAATGCTAATATTGTAGTTTTGGATTTTGTATTGACCAATAATCTGTTGACTGTCATCAAGAGTAGACCATATGCAGAGAGTGCAAGGTCTGTGGGCAGAGAGAATTTTTTTTAATTGATCTGGTGTTACTGGAAAGTTAGGAGGGCTTTTCAACATCCAAGTGCTTGTAAGATGGAATAGCAGCCTTCAAAATGAAATAGGAATTGAGAACAGTTGTTAAGAGCTTACCTGGATGTCTGTCCCTTAGACCATGATGGGAGGGAAAGAAGCAGGTGCAGTACTGGTGAGCAGTGAGAGCAACATCTCCTCATCAAGGGCTCCATGTCTTGTGTGCTTTTCTGAAGGTGTCTCAGGCTCCTGTGCCTGCTGCCAGCTGGGAGAGACAGGCAAGGAGGGAAATGGGAAATTCAGGCTCGACCTCAGCTGCTTCTGGACAGCTGAGATAACCCAGAGGGGGATATTCCAGTTAATGGGATGGGCATGGGATCATGCGTTGCATGACTCAGTGGGCACAGGCTGCAGCCTGGACAGTTGCCTCCTCCCTGGAGCTGGGCACAAGGTGTCCTGAGAGAATGCAGGGCTTGGGATGCTCAGGTGGCTGGGAGTCTGGAGATCCTGTAGCCAGGTGCGGGTTTCAAGGACCCACAACCCCAAAATGGCAGGATATTTCATGCCTTCCAACTTCCACCTGCTCATTCTCATTCCTGAATCCTCATGGACCTTCATGCCCAGGGAATCCCAAGTTGTACACGCATCCATGTCACAACTGAGCACATTCTCATCATTTTCCACTGCTGCAGAAAAGCCCTCAGGGATGCCTTGAGATTCCTGGGTGAGTATAGACACAGACACATCCTGAGCTGTGTGGCCCACATGCCATTTGATAAATTCTTAGATAAATTCCTTAATAGTATTTAACTCCCGTGGGGTTTCTAGTCTTTGCTGTTGAAGCTAATGGCCAACAGTAGCAAAGAGTCACCACAATATGAAATGTGAGATCCGAGATGTGGCATTGCTTATGTGCTCTAAACTAATGACTACTTTCAGAGCATTTGCTCTGTTGATGGGGGAATTTGTCCTGTTGATGGGGGAATGTTTTCCTTCTTCCTGTAACTATTTCACACTATAGAGAAATAAAAATCTGCTTTCCAAACAGCTACAGACACTGACTTTTTTCAAGAAGGTGTTTATGGAAAGACGCTCAGCACCTCCTACGTGGTTCTCTGCTCCCCTTGAGCAACAGCATCGTGCAGGATGAGGCCCCGTGTTGACATCAATTCCCGAGTAAACTGCCTCGATAGAAATGGAGCATCTGTTTCTATTAGCAACAGCCGCTTCTGCTTGTGTGTTAGTGCATTTAAACACTTCATTATTAAACTGAGTTTGTTTGTGTGTTTGGGAAGTTTGGGGGCTACACAGTGAGGAACGGGCTGCTACAGGAGAGCAGGTTACCATCAGTGGGGGAGATGGGAGAGCACGATTCCTACATTCACCTGCTCAAGAGCCGGGCATCCTCTCCACTCCTCCCATAAAACTTCCTGTAAAACAGGGTGTTTTGTCAGCCAGGGATGTGCCGATGGCCAGACAGGAGCAGAGGTGAGTGTGGCTGAGCCCTGTGCCCAGGGCCCTGCTGTGTCCTGCTCTTCCCAGCCAGCCAGGACAGACGGACACTGCGGATAGCAAAGGGGTGAGGTAACATGGGAAAACAGTTGTGGGGCAATTCTTGTTCGAAACAACAGGATGCTGCCAGCGTGTTCCTGTAGCTATTCCCAGTAGGTACTGGGCGACGGAAATGCTTTCTGCCGTGATGACTAAAGCAGCACGAGAAGAGCCATCCGCTTTACCTTTCCCTGTCTCAAGTGCCGGGTTCAGCATCGGCGGGCGGGGTGGGATGGGACTGAAGCCAAGCTGCTCGTTTGCTCAGTGGGCTGGGGGATGAAGCCCAGCATCTGCTCTGCCTTCCCGGTATCCGCACGTCTGCGGCCTGCATCCGCAGCAGGAAAATAAATACACGCTACGGAGAGGCTGGATGTGGGAGGGTGGGGCGCTGCAAAGCAGGAGAAGCTTCAGCAAAGAGCAGCCCTTGTTCGCAGTACAGCCAGCCCATCTAAAGGAAAGGCTGGAGAGCAGCCACAAAGCAGCCGTGAAAGTTTTTCCCTATTTAGCTGCAGGGATTTTGTTGCATGTCTCAAGGAGACTTTTTCATTTGCTTTGGAAAATAGGCTGCAATCACCCAGAGAAATGGCGTGTGACAATATTAGGGCAGGAATCACCAGTGAGATGAGCATCCAAAGTGAGCCACAGGCTACATGAGCATGTTTCACTTAAGGTGTGAATATTTTGTTCTGCTGTGCTAAAGCTTCTGTCTGTTGAAGCATCGGTATTTTCTCATTGAAGAAAACAAACCCATGAAACTCGGAGAGTGCACAGGTGAAAATTACATTGAGGTTCCTCTCAGGGTCTGACTTCCTTTCATACAAGCTTTGTCCAAGTGGAACTTACCGTTTTCTGCCATAGAAACACTAAGTTCTTCTGACTCAAAAAGTTGTGCTGGAATGACTAAAACTAATCAGAGAGGGTTGTTTGGTAGCTTATCGCAAACCTTGAAAGCTGGGCCAAGCTTATAGCAAATTCAGCTAAGCAGATTAACATGTATGAATCTTGCAGGCTGCCAATCCCTTGCACAGGATTTGTATCGGTCACTTTGGACACTCTTGGCGAGTCCCTCCCGGCTGACACTGCCTGCTCACTCCAGTTCACTGAGCAGGCAAACTTTTCTGTTCTTGGGCTTTTGTACTTCAGCTAGTTTCCCTGAGAAGGGGGAGGGGAAACATACTTATGTATTGCCATGGTTGCAAAACCTGGCATTCTAAAGGCAAATCAGCTCCCTTTGTGTGTTATTGGGTCAGCTGTGATGAAATGAGGGGCAAAGAATGTGTCTGAGCCCTTCAGCTTTTGAATGTTCAATGAGAGAAGCATTTAAAGGGCACCAGGAGGTCGGCTGTGATTTTGCTGCAGCAGCTGCAGAAAACATCTCCACTTGATGCTCACAACTCCTCAGCTGATAAAAACCACTGTCACAGCCAAAGTTGACAAAAATTGCATAAAGGCTACAGTTTCTGCACAAAATCAGATGGTTTATTTTAACAACCTTCATTGGTACAATTAGTGACCAACCCCTGAGAACTGAGCTAGGATGGAGGGGTGGGGGGAGGGGAAAGGTGTGCAGGCAGTTTCTGCATCTCCAGTTAACAGCAAACAGCCGGAGGGTTGGGGTGGAAGGAGGGCACGCATACAACTTCTTAAATGTCTCCAGGCAAGTCTCCTCTGGAGGAATCTGGCACAACACGGATGCTTTTAATGTGTTTTAGTCATCTTTTAAAAACAGCACAATGGTGAATGCCTGAAGAGAGCAGCACCTCTGCTGCTTGGGAAGTAGGTGGCAGCTGACTCCTGTGGGTTTCCTGGATCTCCAAGGTTTGCTCAGCAGGCAGCTTAGGGAATACTTTCTGGTAGGGCTGCTGAAAGATCTTGCTTTTGCATGATGTTAAAAAAATAAGAAAAATAGGAAATGCTGCTGAGACTGCTCATTGCACCTCTCACGTACTCTGGCCTCGTTGCTGTTTAAAACTGAATATTTGCTGGTTTTCTCTTCCAATGCTAATCCTGTGCCTTATTGCTGCCATGTACGTGATTTTTATCAACAGCCCCTCTGATGGATACCGTTGATGCTCTGCCCAGTACAGCAGATGGTAGCCAGGAAAATACACTCCCTTGAAACCCTGCTCCAGAAAAATACTTGCCGGAGCTATACAAGCTCCCAGGGTCAGCAGTGGAGGTGCTGCCCTCTCTGCTGGCTGTCCACAACCTTCGCTGAGGTTGGAAGACAGGGGTTCAGGCTGGGAGCACAGCCGGGATCATTCCTCCCAGATACCCATCTCTAATCACCCTCACCTTCCGCAGTGGGAAGGAACTAATGTTGAAACCTATTTGCCTGGAAATGAGCTTTTCCCGAGCAGGCTCACGATCGGCTTCCTAGGTGAATTACTACAAACGTGTTTATAATTATTTACCTAATTGCGAGTACTTTCACCAATGATTTTGTTAGAGCTTACTGGGACTAAAGTAACATCTGAAGTTATAATAATGAAAATGTAATGCAACATGATAGCATGATAACACCACCAAAAGGACTGATCTGAGTGGCATTAACACCTCAAGATCCCAACTGTGGGTGGGTAGTTAGGAGCTCTCAGTGCAAGGAACTGCTCTAAAGTGTGGGCAGGCAAGGGACATGGGGAGAAGGGAGATGGTGGGGGTGTAGAAAAGAGGAGAATGTGGGACACCAGGAGACAAGGACCTTTTTTTAGAAGCATTGTCAGGCTATAGGGGTCATGGGCACTGACAGAAAGAAAAAAAAAATTAATTGAAAGGTTTGTTTTGTTTGGTTTGGTTTTTTGGGGGTTTGTTTTTTTTTTTTTTTAGTGACTGATGCTCTGAATATGGCATCCTGGTTTTCATTGTCCTCTTCTTCTACAACGATATGAGAACTGCAGGGTGGTCTTTATTGCTGAATAAAGACAGTTTCAGTCTAGACTACAGAGCCCATAGAGGGGAGTTCTGTGGAGAAGGTACAGAGGAACCTGTGCTGAGTATGTGCTGAGTATTCAGCAGCACTGGTGCAGGGCACAGCCTTTTGCAGATGCGCCTCTCCCGCAGGTAAGACAAGAGGTTTATCCTCTGTGGGACAGAGCCAGAGGGACGATGGAAGGTGCAGAGTTGACATTAACCAGACCATGAGGACACTTGGCCTCTTCCCGTGAGTACTTTTGTTTATAAATCAGTATCCACTTCCCAGGAAAATATTTTTGATGTTGACTTCAGACATCCTCTCTGGGAGACAGCCCAGCCTCCTGGCTTGCCCAAGAGACAATAGAAGGAAAGCAAGCACAATAGGTGCATGTGCTAAACACTTTAATGAGCACTTCCACACCATTCTCCTGCATTTCCCCACATCCCCATGAGTCAATAAGCACCTCATGCAGCTTTCTAGATAGTGTGCAATAAACTGATACAGCCAAAGACCAGCCTGAACATCAGCTCTCATTCACTGAATAATTGATGGAGACGTGAACTGATTTCGTGCCGTGTGTATTGTCTCAGTGACTATTCCCAGTAATCCCCATGCCTGTGTAAGCTTCCTACAATGAGATTATGCTTAAAATATTTTGGATACAATTATACCCATTTGTGCAAGAGGCACTGGGACAATTTTTGCACGTGCACAAATGCCCAGCTGATTGATCTGCACCTGCAAACAGAAAAGGGCCCTTGAATTTGTTGCCCTGTGGCTCTGGAGGATGTGTGTCTCTTGTTTTCTCTGCTTCATTTTGAATAGTAAGTTAATGATAGAGCACAAATCCCCAGTGATTATGCTCTGGTCTCCATTGTCACCCAACATAATGTCCTCCTCCTGTGGCTCTTTGTGATGATGCTCTGTGATGCACAGAGCATTCAATAAGAAGTGCTGTAAGTCCCCTATTAGAAAGTCATCATTTATAGTAGTTAGTTGGGACAATTTTATCTCCTGGAGACAGGGCTTTTAAATTATGACTAATACATGGTATCTGGGAGTCTTTCATCTCCAGCTCTCTCTCAGATATTTAGTCCAGATATACTTACATTACTCCCAAACCACTCAGCCTTTCTCTTCCAATGCACACAAGAGAAAAATTTTAATGATTTATGTAAATGGAAAATTATCAGGCTTCAGAAAATTTATTTATTTTTTAATATTGTTTACATACAACCAGTAAGAGGATCTGGACTAAGGGATGTGGATAACAGACCTCTGCAAAGAGAAAAGAGATATGAGCAGAGGGAACTTAATTCCCATTCATTTAGACATAAATAAATAATAAATATGCTTGTTTGGGATGAAATTCTGCCTTCATGTTCACCAAGACCAGCTATTTTAATAAAGCTGGTTTGGCTCTGAGCTCTATGTTGGTTGCACCAGCTCAGGACCTGTTCTGATCATTTTTGCCTCTCTGCTGACTCTCTCTGACAGTTTGCCCACAGCTTTTTCAATTATCTGAGCCTGTGAAAAGCTCATGTAAGTATCTGATTTCATTTAGTGTTTTTCCATTGTGCTCTAGGTTATACTCAGTGCTCATTATCTTTGCATGTTTCGGAAGTGTGTGACTACAAATATAACTTAGTGTGCGTATTCAGAATTAGGGATTGTTGGGAACTTTTCAGTGATATAGATTTGCAGAAGAAAAAGAGTTCTCAAACTGGCAATGCAGCACTAAACCCAACAATTGTACTGGGAAAGGTGATTGCTCAGGGTGCTGGAGAAAGGGATACATTTTTCATGCTGCCTTCAGTAAATGCTCTAACTCAACCTTTGCACATCTGGGTTGGTATCTGAATCAGCTGAACCTATTGGAACGATTTTATTATTGAAACAGGGATTTTAGCCTTAATCTCTCAGACTATACCCATGCTAATACAATCAGCAATGCTTCCCGGGCACCCCACTCCAGCAATATTCTTTCTCTTCTCATCTGGGTGTTTGTCTTCTTGCAAAAGCAACCCAAGACTGAGGCAAGAGTTTTCTGCCCTCAGTGAGTGCTGTGATGTATCTGGTGCACTCTCAGTCATGTCCCATAGCCTGCTGGCCTGGCCTTGCTGCTCCTGACACAGAGACCTTCCATTAATTTTCATTGGGGAAAAAGAAAAAAAAAACCCCACATTTTTAGGAAGTTCTTAATTTCATCCCTCTGCCAAATCAGACCTTTCTGAGTGCTTTTGATGGTCAGAAGACTTTGGCAGAATGAGGCTATTCCTCACTGCCCTTTATAGCTTTAATCACTGTTTTCCCTGCTGTTCATACGATGAACTCCAAACCACAGCTTGGTTGGCAGCTCAGTATCTCTTTAAATCACTACTGGTTTCTCCTATGTCATTAATATTTTATTTATGTTGTATTAAATTTCGTATCAGTCTCCATGCCAACAGTTCATGCCAGCAGCAATGTCTGACAGAATAATTTAAATCCTCAGAGATGTGAGCAATTTCTTTTTGAAAAGCATCACAAAGTTGGATTCATTTTGTCCTTGTTTTGCAGTGTCAAAGAGTCAGGCCTGGACACAGAATCAGAGTGATTTGGGTTGCAAGGGACCTTAAAAATATCTTGTTCCAACCCCCTGCCATGGGCAGGGACACCTTCCACTATCCCAGGTTGCTCCAAGCCCTGTCCAACCTGGCCTTGAACACTTCTGGGGATGGGGCAGCCACAGCTTCTCTGGGAAACCTGTGCCAGGGCCTCACCACCCTCATAGGGAAGAGTTTCTTCGTAATATCCAATCTAAGCCTGCTCTCTTTCAGTTTGAAGCCACTCCCCCTTGTCCTAGCACTACAAGCCCTTGTAAACAGCCTCTCTCCAGATTTCTTGTAGCCCATTCAGATGCTCAAAGGCCACTCTAGAGCCTTCCCACTTCACACTGAACAATCCCAGTTCTCTCAGCCTTACATGTTCCTCCTCTGGCCCATGTCTGTGGGGACACCAACAGGGGCACCTCTTCACACAGAGAGAGTGGAGGACTAACACTCAACCTGGCATCAAATGTCATCTACGACTGACACCAAATCCCTGGGGAAAGGCAGAGCCTTTTGCTAGTCCGGATGATAATTCTGAGAAAACAGAAGGTTTTGAATAGAAAGTCCCTTCCTCAGGACACTTACAAACTCTTGCTTGTGGAGTTGCACCATTCTGGCTACACCTCTGTTACTGCTCTCATTCCTGTGTAAGTGCAATCCATGTAATTGTTTTACTGTTTCCCTGTTTAAATCGTTTATCTGCAGGAACTGTAGTTCCTATCTGCTTGGCTGCTGTCAAGTAAATATCTTTCACACTGGTCTGGAGATAAAGCCACTGAGAGGGAAAAGTAGCAGCCAGCTTAACCACATACAGTATGGTCTTAATTTGGATTTATTTATTTATTTATTGTTATTTCAGCCCTTAATAGATCTCCAGTAAAGAGCAAGGAATGGTACTTAGTCCCAGAGGTTCAGCAAGAGGGGACAGCTCTGTTGGGACTATGTGGCAGCCATCCTGTCCTCTCTGGGATGTCACACCAGCACCAGAGAAATGCAAAAACCAATAGCAAAAAGTTGAGTAGAAATAAAAAAGAAGAGTAAACAATTGAGGTTTAAATAAGAGAAGAATATGCAGGAGAGTACAGCCAAAAATGGATGGAGTCTCAAGGGAAAGAGCAGCAAAAAAATCTCGAGTGTGTTTCTTCATATTTAACAAAAAATGGATTCAAGAGACCCCTAAAGAATCGCTGTTTGAAATGTGAAGTCTGGATAAAATAATGTGTAAATGGGGATAATCTAATGCCACACAGGGAAGATTTGACACTCAAAACACTTTAGACTCCTGGGGCCCGACAAATTCAAATTTTCTCCCACCATATTTTCAAAATCCCAAATCTGCAAGACTTGGGGAATGCCATTAATCACAGGTGTAGCCAAAGGCAGATACCCAGGAATCACAACTGCCTTCATAAGCCTCTGCACCAGAGGGGATTAGAGAGAAATGAGTTTACTCGAGGAACTGTGGAGTTAGCACATATCATCCTGAGGAGCAATCTGTCAATATACAGCAACTCTCTGCGAGTGGAGGGGAAGGAAAGAAAGATCCAGGCAACAACTGCAGCTTATCCACATGGCTGTATTGATTTTCCATGCCAATTAATGCCAGCAAAGAATACATCCCTGGAGACCACACAGCACGAACTGTAGGCAAAATTGCCTCTCTTGAGACTGCAACTGCCTTTGCAGCCTCATGGTATCAACCCTTCTTGTTTGCTTCTGCTTCTTTTATTAAAAATCCACCGTGGGAAAGAGACTGGTGCACCTTCCTGCCCTTGAAACATAGGAATATCCGTCTGTTTCAACAAGCCAAATCTACCCTCTATCTTGTTATTTTTCTGTTTTGTTTTGTTCTTTGTGAAATATAATGAATAGTCTTACTTATGTCTCCCAACTAGCAATTACTTTGGAGATCAGATCACAAGCAACCCTATAACCTTCTGACAGGGCAGGATTATGAAAGACCTGCAGAAGTGTCATGCAGACTCTGCTGTGAAATCTGACAATTTAAGAGGTTCCATCCTGGTCCAGATAGTGATGATTTTTGATACCCTTTTAAAATATCATTCCTTTTTTTCTGCTCTGACAGGTATTAGAGAAATAAATGAAATCTGCAATCCTTTCTGCAGATGGGAGGGCATTCGACGATTCACTGGCTTGGAGGGTGCTAACAGCCATCCTTTACACGTCTTGTCTTGGCTTAATAGGTAGTTTGCAGCTGTGGGATCATTGCTGTATCTCACAGTTTTGTTCTATTATTAGGTATTAGAGGAATATGGGACCACGGATAGCGTTGTGTTAAACCACCGGTTCCTGTATTTATTGGCACCACCTGGGGATTAAAACAGCTGCTGTCACTCTGCAGAGTTATCTTCAAAGCAGGGGAGATATAATGAATACATGATCAAAGCACTCTCACTTTGTCCCATTGTGCAGTAATTACAGATGGAAATGTTCTCTGAAAAGGCAGCATCGGCTCAGGTGGAAACAGCAGACAGAAGCTTTGCCCTGACATGGGAAAGCAAAGCCAATCATGGAATCACAGAATATCCTGGGCTGGAAGGGACCCACAAGGATCATCGAGTCCGTCTCCCGGCCCTGCACAGGACAACCCCAAAGATCTCACCCTGTGCCTGGGAGGGCTGTCCAAGCACTCACTGAGCTCTGTCAGGCTTGGTGCTGTGACCACTGCCCTGAGGAGCCTGTTCCAGTGCCCAGCCACCCTCTGGGTCAAGATACCCAACCCAAACCTTCCTTGACACAGCTTCATGCCAGACCACGAAAGCTTCAGTGGTTCAAACATGGGAAATGCTCTGTGGCTGTGATGGCCTCTTTGAAGAGGAAGCCACAGCAGGAGAGTCCAGCAGTGCCCTCCAGGACATGTGAATACCCAGGGGTAGCAAGATGGCTCCTTATTCACAGTGACCAGAACCATGTTTATAACAAAAACTCTTTCCGTGACCTTTTGTGATAATTCCAGCTCGTTCTGCCATGGTTCCTGGGCAAGATCCTGCCTCTCCAGAGGTTGGTTGGAATATTTTCACCCAAGGAGAACTCTGCACCCACCGGAAAACATATTTACCTTGAAAATAGCATGGTAATCTGTCCTTTAAAGGAGAATGGGAGGGAACTGTTGGAGTTGGGATGGTGTATGAAATCTGTGGCAGAGCCACTGGCTCATGTTCCTTGCATGTATGGGCAAAAGGGACTCAATAAATAATGCAGCAAATGCACAATAAATAATTTAGGCACCACGAGGCTTGGATGAAATACAAAAAAACCCCTCCGAAATTTAAAGTGCTTCTCCCTTTTTGCATGGCAGGATGGCATCAGCCTCTGGGACCCGTGTTGGTGGCATCCTGAGCCTGCCATTGCCCGTCAGGGCTCCAGTGCAGAAAGTGACACACACTGAAAGGCAGCAATTGCAGCAAAGGCCCAAGTGAGTAATTGGAACATTAATTTGCATTTATGTAAAGTGCAGCTCTGTCACGTGACTGCAGCCCGGTGCAAGGTGACATGTGCTGGACATGTGTGGTGGCTCTGGGTCAGTGAGTTTATGGTGAGTCATCTCTGGGACCTGCACGGTGTTGCAGTTCAAAGTTTGATGATAAGAGGGTGTCGTGGTTAATGATAAATGTGATCTTCCTCCTTCAAAAACTGTGGGAACTACTGAGGGGAATGTGAATCTGGAGGCCAGTGAGAGAAAGGCAGGAGCTGGATCCCTACAGCCCTTGCGTTCTAATGGAGCCCTTGGAATAATTATGAATAAAGCACTGTTCTTCCAAATAATTTTCTAAAATAAACCATCCAGATGGCTGTAAGGGAAGACCTAGTCATCAGTCTGAGTAATGCTGATTTTGAGTACATTAACCATGAAATGTGTACAGTTGTGCTGGATTGTGCACAATGAGGCTCAAATGGATGCAGAAGCAGGAATACCCCAAGTGTCAGACAGTGGTGGTCCACGCTGTCATTCTGGGCTTGGTCTGTGGGACAATCCTGAGAGCTGTTTCAGAGTGTCTCACATGTAACATGTAGAGAGGAAGAATGTCTTTTCTTTCCTACAGCTTTATAAGTTCCTGGTTCACTCAGAAATATATATGAGGAGATACTTGGTGCTAAGAAAAGGTAAATGTTCACTCTTTCCTTTTTGGGAGATGTGGAGAGGATAGAGACATTTTCTGAAAGTCTGTGTGAACAAAGTTATTTGGCTTTTCAGCCAGTGCTGGGATTCTTGCCCCTCCTTTCCCCCAGAGCGTCCAATTCAAACTTGATAAAAATGAAATCTGAAAAGCAACACTCCCACAGAAAGCAAAACCCCAGTGCTCTGCTAGGGCTGCCTGTGTCTGCTGCAGCATAATAGAGTGAACTAGAAACTCATAGAGGTGTTTTCCAGCTCCTGCCCAAGCTAACACCTTGTTTAGTGCTTGTACTGCAGTGCCTGGTACGTGCAGAGCTGTGCTTGATTGCTTTTTATGGGGGCACTCAGCAGGATGGCTTCCAGCAGCATTCGTGCCTAAGTGGTGAGGAATTGTCACTGGGTCTGCTGGAATTGTCACTAGGCTGAAGGATACTGGAAGGGTCTTGTTGGCTTCTGCCATTCCTCAAACCTTGAGTGAAAAGCTCTCCACAGGGAGCACCCCCATCGTGCTCTGGAGGCTGCTGGAAAATGCCCCCCCAGAGCCAGGACAGGTGGAGGGGCCGTGCAGAGCCCCCACCCCACTGGGTCCCTTTCATGGGGCCCACCTGCACATGGCAGAGCTTCAGCTGAGAAAAATACCACCTGAAACTCAGTTTGGCCACCACACACTAATTTGCATCACCAGACTTTGTGCTAAAATACAGCCTGAGTAATAGCAACTGCTTTATTTATTTAATTTTCCTGAATGCAATTTTTATTAGCTGTGAAATCAAGCCCTTTCTGGAAGTATGTGAGCAGCCTTCACATATAGGGATATTATAATGGTATAGCAGAAAAATCAAACCATTGGAAGCTCTTGAGGCATAAATTCAAACCCTCATTAATCTCTGTGGGCTGCATCTCAAATCTGAATTTTTATAGAATGTGGGTGGTGTTTTCAAAGTGAGTTGCTGGAATTGGTTGGCTGAGAGGATTGACTTAGATAACAATACGTTTCTGAACCGCAGCCCTCTGCCTGAACAAGATGCAGGCTGAGGTTCAGGCTGAGCACGTCACGTACAGGGGGTGCCCGTGGTGTGGGGGTGGCTCCAGGTGCCCGCAGTTCAGGATGTGGGAAGCACGGGGAGCAGTGGGACTGACACACAGAGCTGTTGATAAACTCATTTTGATTTTTCTGATGTTCACTAATTCAGTTACAGCATGCTTTTATGTCTGCTTTATTCTTTTTTTCAAGAAACAGCTGAACTTCTTTATCTGGGCCCGCTCAGCTTTTTTACTGTGAATACCCAGTTTAAATTGAGGTGTGGTGGATGTGTCATCCCCATAATTTCGTATCACTCCTGCCTTTCACCCCACCCCCAGAGGAGTCCCTTACTACTGGCAGAGTATCTCAGGTACTGCTGGGGACCTGAACACCAGCAATGAGTTTATGATGGCTTTGGAGTGCTGCACTTGGCTCCTGAGCTTTCACCTGTCTCTTATGCTTCTGGGAGCACCAATGTCATTGGTTTAAGCTGTTATAACACGAAGATTTCTGACTCATTGCTGCAAGAAGACTAGCAAGAAATAAACTACTGCACTTATGGAACTTCAGGTTATGATGAAGTGCTGTCTTTAATCAAGGACAAGCTTTGTGCCTAGAAAGGGGAAGGACAAAGAGGCTTAAGGCTCAATTCCAGCTTCAAGAAGGATGAATGCTGAAGGGATTCCCCACCAGATTTTGGAAAAAACTGTCAGTCATTCTGCTGTCACAAATATCTTGGTACCTCAGATGTAAGAATTGTCCACATTTTGTTAGAATTACTACTAAAATTGGAAGAATGGGTTAAGGGTTTAATGGATAAACCTTGCATGTGAGATAATAGCAGAAATATGTTTTTATTTTCTACTTTAAAGCAATTTGGTGTTGGCTTATATAGGTACTGATTGGAGGAGAACCTAACCTTTACGGTTTTAAAAAAGTTCAAATAGCAGAATCTCTACATTAGGGAAGGGGCAGTTCTGGCCACAGTAGGTCATAGACACAAAATTCAGCTGAAGAGGGAATTTTCTTTTGGAGCTCTATACCTATATTTTGTGCAGGCACAATTGAGAGAAAGATACTGAAAGGTGTTGTCCCCTGGGAGCTAGCAGACACTTAAAAAAAAAAAAGAGTAAGAGAGTAAAAAGCAGAAAACTTCTTTGAGTGCATCAAAGTCAGCTGAAGAAATACTAACTTTCTAACAAGAAAGCATCAGTTCAACATTGCGTTTTTTTAATAACAGAGTTTAATAAGTGCCAGATCCTTGTGGCTTTATGGGCTGTTAAAACATGTAGGCAGGCTGCTATAATGAGCTGGAGAAAAACCCCGCAGAAAGAGGAATTTTTTTTTCCTGTAGCTTTGCTTTTACTGCGGAGCATCCCAGAGGCAGAGCTGTGGATTTCTGGTTCATGAGCACAACCTGCTGGCTCCCACCGCAACCAGCAGCGAGAGGCACGGGTCCATCTCCCTTCTCTCCCATCCACAGCAGTTTGTGTTTGGGAATGCTCTGGATTGTGTTTTCCGCTCGTGAATGCCCACTGGAACCTCTAAGAGACACCCACAGCTTATTGTAAAGCATGGAGAAAATACAGGGAAACTCCTCACAGCTCTCTGCAGGTACAGGAGCTTTGAACTTATACAGTTCAAAGCCAGGGAAAAACTCCCGAAAAAACCAATCAAACAAACAATGAACAGTTTCTCTCCTCTCAGAGCACAAGGTACTTGGGGGTCTTGGGGACTGAGGGCTTACTGCAGGCTATGGCACCAACTGACATTACCAGGCACAGTTGTTCTCACCACCTTATGATGCTCTCTCTGAGCCATAGCCAGTGTCACAGAATCACAGCACGAACTACGTTGGAAGAGACCTTTGAGATCATCGAGTCCAACCTATGACCTAACCTAACACCTCCTCATCAACTAAACCATGGCCCTGAGTGCCATGTCCAGTCATTTTTTAGGCACGTCCAGGGATGGTGACTCTGTTGCTATTGCTGCCCGAATAGATAAAACGACAGAGTCCACGCTACTATGAAAATTATCCGAAGTAAGAGAACTTTAATGAAAGATTGAACAACTTTTATATGTTAGTATGCAAAAGTGTGTTGAATGGCATAAAATGATTGGTCACTCAGACAACCACCCCTTGGGATGATTGGTCCAGTTCTGAGACATCTGTTTCTAGGTGTTGTTCTGGTTAAAACCAAAACAGTCCTTGAGAAGTAGGTGCAGGTGCAAAAATTTACAAAACTAGAACATTGTTTTAAATTCTTCACATGAGAAAGAGAATCTTCACAAAGTACTGCAAGGGCTAAAGAAATTCTTTGCCTGAGGCCTTTTTTCATATCCATAGTGACTCCACCTGGGTAGACAATTCCAGTGCCCAATCACTCTTTCAGGGAAGAATTTTTTCCTGATGTCTAACCTAAACTTCCCTGGGCGCAGCTTAAGACTGTGTCCTCTCATTCTGTCAGTGGTTGCCTGGGAGAAGAGACCAATCCCCACCTGGCTATCTCCTTTCAGGGAGTTGTAGAGAGCGATAAGGTCTCCCCTGAGCCTCCTTTTTTCCAGGCTAAACAACCTCAGCTTCCTCAGCCGTTCTTCATAGGACTTGTGTTCCTTCACCAGCTTTGTTGCCCTCCTCTGGACACGTTTGAGCATCTCAACATCCCTCCTAAATTGAGGGGCCCAGGACTGGCTTTTGGCAGACTCTGTAGGTGTATCCATGTTCTGTTTATCCCCAGGGGTTAGCTCTGAGCCAGCACAGCTTGGGTAAAGGTGTTCACAGGCAGCAGTTCGTGCTGGTGGCTGTAACTCCAGTTGAGAAAGGGTTATTATTTTCTCTTATGCTTGCTGATACCCACTTTTTCCTCTCACTTAATTGTATTTTTAGTTGCATCTTTCCCTCCTCATCATTTTTACTTTAGGATGGGTGCAGAACATGAGTCCTCACCCTCCCCAATATTCTTCTAAATGTTTAAAGAAATCCAGCAGTAAAACTCAGAGAGCATGGACTGTAATTCACCCCAAAGGGTGATGAGGCACAGGCAGGTGATGCACACCTCAGTCTCCATGCTACAGCTCAGCTGCCATGAGTGCAAATTTCCTCCCTCATTCCCATGCCTCTCCTGCCTGCAGACACCTGCTCCCACCCTGTTCTGCTCTGAAAGCAAAACCTTCTGTAAGTTTGTGCCTCAAGTCTGTGATATCATCACTTCCCTCCTGCCCTGGAGGAAAGTGGTAGGAGTTATACCCCAAGACTCTGTTGCTCTCTGCACCTCCTGTGCCTGTCCTGGGCTGTCTCAGCCGTCACACCCCTCCACCATATCTCCCACAAGGATTTCTGTCACAGCAGGAATGGTGACTGCAGCATCATGACAAACGTGGCTCTGCTTCGATGCCTAGGTGGCAGCAGGGACCGAGCCAGGTGTTACCTGGGTACACAATATACACTTAAGAGTGTTTAATAAGCACAAAGGTCTCCCTCTAGTTGTGTCTTTTCACTCTGCAGTGAATGTTGCTTCTGATGAGGCATCTGTTATTCATTCCCTGTCGTACTTTGATCTCACTTATGCTTTGCCTGAAAGCTGGGAGCTGGAGTACTGCTCTCAGGCGTGCTGAGAGGCTGCCCCTCTAACAAGCCTGCTGGCCTCTCATCATCTAAAGGCTTGCCTGAGTTCTGTGACAAAAATAAAGGTCCCTAAGCTGTGGGCTCACTTGGCTGGCTGCAAATACAGAGTTGGGAAGTGTATGGTCTTCTGAGTATCTTGCTGAAGCCCTGTCTGTCTGTCCTGGCTGGCTGCAGGAATGACTGACAAAACCAGTCAGTGCTGCTTCTAAATGCATGAGCCCAACAAGCTTCTTTTCAGGATGAGCTCAATTTTTAAATTGTGTTTGGGAACCATGATGAAGACTTGCCCCAAAGCATATAATTGTACAGAGAACACCTTTGCATCAAACCAGCCTTTTAATTTCATGGAAGCTTTCATCTTCAAATGAAAATCTTGGAGTGAGTTATTGCAATCCCTGCTCCAGAGTCTTTGCCATCAGAGGTGATCCTGGGTACCAGAACAATGAGACTGGGAGCCCTGCTCCAAGGGGAGAGCAGGGCAGCAGTGCAGGATGCTCTCAGCTGACGGAGCACAGGGACAGGTTTCTATCAGCTTGTTTTAAAAAGCAACTTGCCATGGAGTCTGTGTACCACCCAGTTGGATGTACAAGGATGTACCTTCACCTCCTGCTCCCTCGCCACATGGATGTGCTGTGGTGCCAAAGCTGTGCCCACCACAGGGGCAGCTGCTGGAGAAGAGCTGGAGTCAGGGCAGTGACTTCACACAGAAATTCTTTTCCTCACCAGATCCCCAGTGCCCCTGCTGTGTAAGCCTAATTAAAACCTTGAAGCACAATAATTAATCATTAGAAAGGGAATGAAATATTAGTCTGTATTATAGTAAACATTAGTTGTATATTAACAGGATCGTTAGCTGTTCATTAACTGTTTAAGCTCTTCAAAATCCCCTCTGTCACACTGCAGGTTTGTGTTAAATGTCTGTCTGAAATGACCTGAAGTGAGTGCCGTTTCACCTGCTGTTACAGGGATCACAAATTCCAAAACCAGTTTGATCATTTTGCTCCTTTCGTTATAATCTTTCTATTTGACTTTATTTAAATTCAGCAATAGTGAAGACATATCATTGATATAGAGACACTAAAACCTCCCAGGGATCGAAGGGAATGACTTCCCAAAATTATATATGATCACTGAGGCAATCATTCTTTTTTTTTTTTTCCTATTACTCTTCTGCTGCTGGCATCAGGCATTGGCAGAGCTTACCCCTCACTCAGGACTATTTGCCCTACAAAGATGCAGAACAGGGACTAAGAGAGGGCAAAGCTAATGAGTATATTTTCATTCTAATAAGATTTAGAACCATAGTGCCATTTTTGGCCCCTTCCTTTCAGGTCATTAAGGCAAATCACTGAATTTCTCTGCATCTGTCCTCCTCCACTGGAAGCTAAGGCTATTTCATTTCCCCTGTGCAATCTCTATCATTTCTCAATAAAAATGTAAGTTCCTTAAGGCTGTAGTTCATGCCGGCTGCTGTCCAGCACCAGGTGTGGTACGTGCAGGATTTACAGCCCAGTCACAGCCAAGGTGAAATGAGAGTAATGGGACCTGCTGCCTGTAGCATCTAACGTGGAGTGAGGAGAGATTTGTGGCCAAAGCAAGGGCAGAGCTGTTTTGCAGGTCACAAGGAAAGTATTTATAGTGTCTGGATAGAGGAAACACCTACCCTTCCTATCTGAAAGCCACCCTGAGCACAGCCTGGCAGCCTTGGCTGTGAAGTTGTTTCCCTGCCTGTTGGTTAGTCGGGGAAGAAGCCAGCTGAGGAATGAAACGCCCTGTTTGCCAGGTTCTTGTTTGCCAGGCTCCTGCTTGTGCCTGGGAGGCAGCAGAGGTGTTCTGTGGCAGGGTGCTGCCCACCCTGCAGGACTGGTCCTGTCTCCTCCCTCCCCACCTGCAGCCCAGGGCTGCAGCCCAGACCCAGCCATGGTGCAGCAGAGATGTGCTCTCAGCTGGAGACGTGTTTGGAGCCCTGTCCACGCTGCTCAAGTCTCCTGCCTTTGTGGTGATGGACTGTGTCCTGGCTTGTCCTTACTGGGTGATCATTCATTTCTTGCATCTTTTAATTAGGGCGATTTCTTTTGGCCTGCTGGAAATGTTTTTCTCATGTAGATTAATAAAAAATAAAGCCTAGCTCTGACAATTTAATATGAGCTCTGGTCAGGATGCAGGCAGACTTTTAAGCCATTATTCATTACACCATTCATATTCTTCTTAATATTTACTTTTAAACCATGTTTTCGGGAACTGAAGACAGTATTTGTTAGTCATTCTCCATAAAGTTTCAGGAAGAATTAGTCCAGCTGGAGAGCAAAGACGTGCATGAAGCATCACATCTGCCCTATGGCTGCACAGCCCATCTCTTGCTGCTGAAAGCAGGGGCATGATGCCAGATGCCCTTGGACTGCTCCTTTGTTTTGGGACTTGAACCTCTGGGCAGCAGGGGCTCCTGGTTTAAAACCAGGCAGCTCAGCCCCATGAAATATCAAGTCTTGTTAATGCCTCCTGCTGTTTTTTCATCTCTGTTAGCAGCAGCTGACTGGTTTGGCCTTTGCAAGGTGTGAAACAACTGTCTAGAGACTTGGGCAGTCAATAAATCAATACTGGCTAGTGAATGACTTTGTTCTGATCTTCCTCAGGGTGTCTATTTAAGTTCTAGTTTGATTGGCCTGGGGGATTTGCAGAATTATGATGATCTCTTGGAGAATATTCACCTTTGTGTGGACTACTTCAGGTTAGTTTCATTTTTATACAGCCTCTCTTATTTCCCATAAAAAGATATAATTCTATATCTACAAATAATTTGGGTAAAGTTCCATCTCTTCACAGTACGAATTTGTCCAAGGAATATCAAAACCTATACTACAAAGCCAAAGGTAAGAGGTGTTACAGACTGGACCAAATGCAACTCAGTGGGTGGTTGATGTGACACTGCACTGCCAGAAGGTCCCCCTGGTGATGGGAAATGAGACGGGGGACCCACATGTCCCAAGTCTAATCCAATCTGGGACTCACCTGCCTTGATTTTTCCTCCTCAAACTCTCTAAGTTCTCCAAGGGATCTTTTAGTGAAGCTTCTTAATTTTAACTTCCTATAAACTGACCTTGGAGAATAAACTTTGCTTCTGCCAGCAGCCCATTAATACACAGTGAGCAACTTCCTTGGGTGTGTTACTGGGACCAGATGAGAAAAGTGCTCTGATGGAGTGGGATTTTGCTTGTCATGAATATTTATATAAAGTCTCCGTACTTTGATACTTTCAAGAATGTAAATGCAACAGGGGAGGAAGCACATTTTTTTTAACAGTGTTTCTAATACATCTTTTAGTCTAATTTTGAAGTCCTAGAGAATATTGGGCTCTTCCATGGCCAATTCCTGAGTGAGAGCAGCATGCCAACTACCTGTGGCAGGACTGCACTGCTTCACCTGTACAGATGCTGGGAGGACAGGAGCTGATGGACACAGCTGCACCTCCACCTGGGACCCAACAATTCAGCAAAGTTATTCACAGTACGGTGTTATTTGTGCTGACCAGAGCATGCAGTGATTGCAATATTTAGCGGTAGAAGAATATTCCTGTAGGTGTTGCTGTACTGTAGATCAGGCATTTTGCTGAGCTGCATTTAAATATACAAAATATAAGTGCATCATAGCATTTCCACTAAACCTTTTTGCAGGACTTGCATTCAACGTAATGAGAAATTTAAATTATGGTGGCCGTTGTAAGTTCTACCAAGAACAATTTTCCTTAAATCCCTAAAACACTAAATGGGAAGGGTAAAGCAACTTTGATCAGGAGCCAGGTATAGAACTGTAATCCAATTAAATTTTAAGACAGTGCTATGACAACAGGGCTGCTTTTTCAAATGGAAAAAAAGTTTTACACAGTGGCTGGAAAGGTGGGGAGGGGGCAAGCAGTATTGCCATAAAATATATTCCCTCTTTGTATGGGGAAAACTGAATATATCTTGGCAGTACTTACTGTGGGAGCCAGCCCAAAGTGATGAGTAAATGCCTTTACCTGTGGTGTCTGATTTCTCACACTGATGCTGGGTTCTCTGTGCTGAATGCTGGCATTTTAGTGCTTCATCCCAACACCGCATTGCAGGAACTGTCATACAACAGGACAGATTCCCCACATCTGCAAACAAGGGGTTTGGAGGAGCAAAGCACCCCTCACCCAGATGGGGTGATCAGGGCAGATGCCCCTTCACTTGTCCTACCAGCTAAAGTCTAAAAAACCTTTGTGACTTGTTTGACTTTGGTTTGCTCACTCAGTACCACCACTATGTTTGCTGAAGCCAGCAGAGCTGAATTTCTCTTCTTAGATGTTAATTTTACAAATGATACAAAAATTTCAAATTAAGCACAAATGAGGAGTAATTTTTGTGGACTGTAGTTTGTCATGGGGCCTTTAATTCCCTAGTTTTGTTCATTTTAAATGTATTTTAGTTTAAGTGTTGCATTTTGGCTCTTTCAGGCTTCAGAATTCTTATGGCAAAATTACTTCATACAATGATTTCATTGTTCACATATTGCAGAAAAGAAAATAAAAAGGCCATGTAATGGGTAGTCAAAAGATCAAGCAAATATTTCACTCAGTGTACAACAAAATATTATGAGGTAATTTTATTTTTTTTTCATTTTTCGGTAAAAATATTACAGTATACAAGATAATCTTATTAAAGGTAAAAATACAGTATTTTTTTCTCTAAACAGATCTACGTACAGTACACTTTTTATTTTGTTTTCTTTTATTTTTGTACAAATATAACTATTATTCTATTAGGCTATATGTATTCTCATCTGGCACTTAAGAACTGATCACAGGTCACCTTCTGGCTCTGCTTGTTTGTCTCAGTTGAAACCTAAATGTCATGTTCATTTTGTAGGTGTCTCTTGTAAACAAACAGTCCAGTTCCATGGTTCCCAAGTAGTAAGGTGTGCTTTAAGAAGTTGAAATCATGTAGCCAACCATGAAAACCCAAGCCATCCACGTTAGCAGTTGTGTTGCACAGACTCACAACTTTCCTGTTGTAAAAGTGTGATCCTTGTACTACCACAGCCTTAGAACAGTTTGAATCCCTTTCTCATCCTCTGTAAGAGCCAAAAACATTACAACAATTTTTACAATGATTTTTCCTTTATTTCCTTCCTTCTTTTTTTTTTTTTTTTTGGTCAGAAAGTTCGATTGAAGCCTTTTTGTATTAATTTCAAGGTTGGAAACTACTGGCAATGTTCTTCGTGATTAATCTCTCCCTATGGCTTGCAGTTTGACCTCTGGAATCTGAAAGCTGAGCTCAGTTGCAATGCTGTCTCTGGATTAATGCTGTTCTTTGAACTGAACACATTAGCACAAGGTGTTTTATCTCTGGGTATTCCTGGGAAGTGATTTTCACATCATTACGAATATTTCAGTACACTGTTGTCAGAGATGGGATCGACTAAGGATAAAAGACAGGCTAAGTGCATACAAAGAGATCATATCCATCAGCAGACTAGCTAATACAGCTGGAAAAGGTAGAGAGCAGTGTTTGGCCGGAAATCTTTTCATCAGGTTAAAGGACAATTTACCCCACCAGCTCGATTTCATTTTTCCAGTGCTGTCAATGTCTACTTGTTATTCACTGCCTTGGTCACTTCAGTAGATGATTTCTCATTAGTTTTTCATTAGCCACAGTGCTGTTCAAAGTTATCTTCAGGGTTGCCAATGTAAACATAAAAGGAGAGTACACACCCAAGAACAGGAATTTTAAAAATTTTGCAGGGAATATGCTTGGCATATTTTTTCTTCAGACTTCACCCAATTCTGGTCAGTACAGACTCTGTTGGTATTAATGAGCACAGTTACATTGTCTTCTCTGGAGTCAGATGAATGAAGATCTGGCTTTTTTTGCCTTTAATTGCAGGTGCCTTCTCTATGGTGCATCTATTTCTGATGTCAAGGGGCATAGATTTTTACCATTAAGTCACTTGTGTATCAGAAAAGTTTTAACTGGTCACTCACCAAGCGCAGGAGTAACACAAAGTGCTCCTACCAACACTTGCTTGTCAGCAAAAGCTGAGTGTGCAGTACTCATCTTTCACATGTTTTTTGCCCTCCTAAGGTGCTGGTTGAGAACGAACAATGTTTAGAGAACAAGTTGTCTTTCTCTGTATTCACCATCAAATGTCCTTATTTAAGGTCTTCCCAAACTTGTCACTCAGCTGCTGTATTAGTTTTGCCAGCTCACCAGTAGCTTGGGACTTTTCCTCTAAGAGTTCATAGCGGAGACTGGAAATATCTTGTTTGATTTCTTTAAGTTCTCCTGGAAGAGGAAAATGTTCTTGTTAGCTGAACCAAGTCAGTAATCCCTGTGGTTCTAAGACCTGAGAGAGCACTAATTTCAGTGTGTTTGGTCAGGAACGTGTGTGGAGCTGCATTTGATCTCTCTGCATTATGCACTTAATATATGTAATTATAAGGAATAACCTGTACTTGCAGTAGTGGTACCAACTGCAATAGCAAATACTTGTGGGGAGTTCATGTTTTTTTCTCAAATTTGTTCTCTCGCCACATACTGATCTCCACCTACACGGGGTATTTGCAGGAGGGTAGCAGTTAAGAGGTGTTAGAGGTTCTTTTCCATCTGCACACAAACCCCACATGCCACCATGGCAATATGAATCTGGATCCCATTCAAAACCATGTCCTTGGGGAAGGCCTGGGCAGCGCAGTCAGAAAATGCTTTACTTAGACACCATGGTAAGGTTGGGTGTTGGCAATACCCTGGTTGTTGTAAAGGATGGAGAGTTGGAGCTATAGGGGTGAGCAGGGCTGGGTGAAGATCCTGTGAGATGTGTGTTCGTCTAAGGAAAAATAAGGATCTGGAATTCCAAGGGCACAAGGGTGGCTCAGAGTCGGCACTGATCACCCAAGTGTGAGCACGGGCAAGCTCTCTCTACAGAGGATCTTAACTAAGCTCAACCCTCCCACTGGCCAGGTCAGCAGCAATACCAGCACATACTCATTAGGTGTATCAATGATAAAATTCCACTTACCTTCATTGACCTCATCATTTTCTCGGTCAACCTGAGCCTTCAGCACATAGCGCTTAATCAGACGCTTCATTATCTTCTGAAAGGAGAACAGAAACACTCCGTTAGTAGGAGCCTGTCCACGTTGCCTTCATTCCGGACTTACTATGAGCAATTCAAACATCTGGTTTCATTAGGAGTATTATTATTATTATTATTATTATTTCCCATTTATTTTATATTTGATATTGTGAACATTGTACTACAGTAATTGATTGACAGCCATTCGATCATGACACCACATATGAAACATTTTGGGGTATTTTGTGGGATGCATGTGAATGTAGAGCATGTCCCACAGACAGAAAGAAAACACAGATGATCCAATAGAAAGCTAAGGAATGGGTTCCAGAGCCTTATTTTAGCATATTGCTGTCTATTAGTAATTTACAGGAAAAATAAGTGGCTAATTAATAATGTCAACAAACTCACTCACGATGCAGCTGACCTAAGGTTCACAGAAAGACTCTGTTAGCCTTGTAATTGGGCTTTTAAGAGAAAATAAATTTAGAGAAGGAAGAGAAAAGAGAGCTTGAACAGAGATGGGGAACTTGGTTCAAGAGAGAAAAGTTTCTTAGGGAAATGGCAGATTTTAAGAGACATACACAGTGAAAAATATAGAGCCATGTAGACTTACAAAATGGAAGATGATTGTTAGTAAGGAAGGGTATGTATGGAAATAGATGATGGTTATGGATATGAGCTTGCAATGTGCTATTTTTCCAAAAATGTCTAAGTCCTTTTTATCTAGAAGGAAAGTAACTTTGGCAGCCTTGGGCTGCACACTGGGGTACAGCTGATGGCCTCATCTTCACCACAGAAAAGACGCCCAGTGGGGAAAAAAAATCTCATAATAAAAACCTATAGAGGAAAAAAGGAATAAAACCATCTAAACATAAAAAGAATTGCTCTCTCAGAGACAGAGATTTAGGTACATCCTCTGCAAACATAGGAGAACTCAGTGTCTTTGATTGACCAGATGTCCAGTGCTAAGGGAGAAGCCTCTCCCAGCATGGACTCACTTCTTCACAGAGCAATCACATCTCTGCTTGGAACATCACTGAAAAATGCTGCAAAGGGTGTGAAATACGGATTAAGAAAACAGTACACCGGGGGTTTTTTTGAGTAGCCAAATAAGGATTATAGCAGTGCAAAAGGCTTGTGAAGATCAAAGAAGGATCCAGTCATTTGTATATGCCATGCAGCCACGGAATATGGGATGTCTAAGACTGTCCTTGCACCTCAGAGGCATCTGGCTAAGCAGGTGAGTCACTAAGGCAAGAGATGAGGCACAGTGCACATACTCTGTGTTGGAGATGGCCAAGGTAGTAGAATCCAGAGGGAGGTAGGGTTGTCACCTGAGAAAACATAAATGAAGCAATGTTTGGGGAAAGTAGGGAAATCCTGGATCCAAAAAAAAATAATTTTTTCCAGAGCAGGAGTCAGAGGAAATTTAGACTAAAACAAAGAATCAGAACACAGGCTCTTATTACCTGGAAAAAAATTGGAAACATAACCACTCTTTACTCCAGTTCCCATATCCACTTTGATAAAGGTATTGTTTCTCCTAGACTAGTTAATTCCCAGATCATGGCACCTGTGTTGACTTGTTCCTCATACTGTTCAAATTATTGCGTGTTTAAATTCTGTATATTTTTGTTGTACTTGCAGAGCCCTGTCCATATGCAGTTTAAAGCACACAGACTGCAGAGACTGCAGATACATAACTTGATAAATACTGCTAAAGAAAACAGTTCAGCAAGAAGCAACTGCTTCAAAGGTTTTCCCAGTTGTAGAAGAAAAGCTTGCCAGCCAGATTATCACACTGTTCCTTCTTCTTTATGTTTAGATGACCAAGACACTCTCCTTATATTATTTGGGAAATTTCTTCCTGCAGCAACTGAAATGTTCTAAGAGAATTTGAAGACAAACCTAGCATTATTAAAACAAAACAACAGGTACTAATCTTTTCTATCTATTTTTCACAGTCACCTTTGGCTTTTTCAGTATTGGAAATAAGGGTCTAATTTACCACAAACATTAGGTGGTCTTATCGAGAAATAATAGCTACAGGAAGAGAACCAGTCCAGCAGAGGCTGACACATCACCTGTGGGTTTGAATGGATGGGAACGTGTCAGAAGTGCTGAAATGCCACTTTGAGCAGGACACAATTTCTCATCCCTTTTCCTTTGATGGAATCAAGCCAACTCCAGATGCCAGAGTGAATGTATCCCATTCTGACTTAGATTTTTAGATACCCCTCCTATTGTGGCAGAAAAGTCTGAAAAAATTTTAAAACCAGTAGAAATTTCTTACTGGTCAGCTGAACAGCTTGAGAGCCCATTGTGCTGGATGCTGTACCAACACAAGACAAACCACTTCTAGAACTGCCATTGCACATTTTAGCCAATTTAACTATTATTTTCCTCATCTGTCTTTAATGTCAGTTCCTTCAGACACATCAGTTGCCATCAGATTCCTTTTCACTTTTTGTTTAAAAAAAGGGCAAAATTCCTGTGGGGCACGTTCTGTTTATTGTATTGACCTAGGACACGTTTGCACAAGAAATAACACATCTGCTGGCACAACACTCCTGCTGGACAGACAGTTGCGGTACCCTGTGCCACCTCTGCAGCCACAGGGGGATCCTGAACCGTAGCACATTGCAGGTTTAGCTTGGCAGGATGAGCCACTGCCAGAGGAAGCACATGCAAATGTTAATGCAGCAGCTGGAGACATGACTCTGTGCCGTGGGAAATGAAATGCTGTCAATACAAGATGGGAGGAGCAAATGTTGGATGATACCTCCTGTATTAAGTTAAACACCCTCGAGTGGATTCAATCAGCATGACAAATGTTAACACCATGCGCATTTCCACGGGTGACAGGCTGCCTTTGTCTCCAAAACACCCCAGCCCAGCCCTGTGTCAGTGCCCCAGCCTGGCACATCCCAGGATGGCATCGACTGGGAGAAGGCAAACGTGACCCTTGCAGGTAAGAGTTGTCCACTGGCAGACCTCTCCCCTGGCTCTTGCTTTCATGCTGTGATTACCTGGTATCTTGTGGGCTTGTTATAAGCGTTCTTCCCAGAAAAACTCTCTGTGTTTTGAATGCTAGAGTGAAAACGAACTTTCTGAAATTATAAAACATCATGATATGATTAAATCAATGATAGCTCCTCACACCCAGACAGCTGCAAACTAACTAAGCAGAGCTTTAGAAAAACAGTAGGAAATGGTTCTAGGTACAGTAGAGTAAAAGCCAGAATATTCAGGGTGAAAAAGTAAATTTTTGGAAGACAGAAAAGAGCAAAAAATATACAAATCAATGGAAAAATCTGGATTCTAAATTATCTAGACAGAAATGGTATTTACACACAAGTTTTAGACAACAAGGTGTTAAGAGGCACAAAACACTTTTATCTTAATGAGGCTGATGCTTATCAATTTAGAACACAAAGATAAGTATTTGCATTTGGAAAGAACAAGACTGTGGTAAAAAACTAAATTCTGAAACACAATTGATTTTCACTGGTACTTTTAAAACAGCAGTACCCTTTGCTACTTCTTTTGGCTCAAGAAAAATACATATTTTCTTAAATAGACCATTTTATTTTTATCAGAGGCATCACAGCTCTAGAAGCTTCCAAGGAGACTTTTCTGGATGCTACACACAATATTTGTTAGAGGTTTCTTTGACTTTAATTCACCTCTGAGGTTTTTGGTCCAAGTACTAAAAAAAAAAAAAAAAAATCACTTATTCAGAGGAATAAATATCATAGACTTCCGTACCGATACACAATTGTATGTAGAGGGAAGGCCCTGAATAAGGGCTTTTCTTCCCTGATTGAACCAGAGATCCTGATTATTTTTTTTTTTTTTCAAATCAGGATGCTTATAATGATTCCATTAAAAATCTGAAGTAATAGTGTAATTTTAAAAAAAATTCTTTCTTACTCATCCAGTGTGTCATGAGCTTACAGAGACTCTGGAAGATGATATGTGAACAAAATCAATAGGCAAGCAAGAAATGACTGGTACTCTTAATTGTTTAAGCTAAAGCCATGGAAAATATGAATTTTGCATGAGTTCCATGAAAAACAACAAGCCAGACACTTTCACTCGTGGCTTGGGAAAGGAGAGGCTTAGAGAAAATTTTATTACTTTGTTTTAGGCTTTGAAGCAGAAATTAAATTTCAAACAAAGTGAGCTTAGTGAGGTTTGATTCAAATAACATTTTAAAAACATCATATTTTTAAATCAGTTGAAAGAGAAACACTTCTTTCATTTTGATACTCCACTGTTCTAGTGGTTCTTTCAGTAATCAATAGCAGTGTCAAATGAATTTGTAGACATGCTCGTCTATCTTTGCAATGCTCACTATGTTGGTAGTTAAATTATTTGGTAATACGGAGTAAACACCATGGATAGACTTCCCCCTTCAATTTAGGTGGTGGTAGAGGCAGGTTGAACATCAGACCTGAGCAGTTCTCTCAAACTCTTGGGAGGATGATCCTCTTTGGAGGCCGTGGGCTTTGCCTGGAGCTGGATGGTTCACCATGGGCTGGTTGGCTCACAGTGAGCTGGATTGCTCACCATGGGCTGGAAGGCTCACCACGAGCTGGAAGACTCACCACGAGCTGGAAGGCTCACCACGTGCTGGATGGCTCACCATGAGCTGGATGGCTCACCATGGGCTCAAAGGCTCAATGGTTCACCATGAGCTGGTTGGCTCACAATGAGCTGGAAGGCACACCATGGGCTGGAAGGCTCACAATGAGCTGGATGGTTCACCACGAGATGGATGGTTCACCACGAGCTGGATGGTTCACCATGAGCTGGATGGCTCACCACAGGCTGGAAGGCTCACCATGAGCTGGATGGCTCACCATGAGCTGGATGGCTCACCATGAGCTGGATGGTTCACCATGAGCTGGATGGCTCACCATGAGCTGGAAGGCCCACTATGAGCTGGATGGCTCAGCTGTTTGCTCCTCCAAGTAGAGCCAAGAGATCCAGGCAGACCTAAAGCAGCCTACATGTCCCAAAGGCAAGTTCTGCAAAGCCTCCTCCAACTTCTCTTTCCTTCTCCTCAGTCTCTCTTTCAAGGTTACAGCTGAGGGTGGGCCTCACACATCTCAGCTGGAGAGTGTCACACTGTTCTCCTCTCCCTGGGCAGTGTCACACAGCTCAGCTGGGAGAGCCTGGACCACCGGGCCTGAGCCAGACAAGCTGTGAGCCTGTTTGTGCCTCTGCTTCTGCCCTTCTCTTTGATCTCGCTTATTTGGCCTTGGAGTGCTTGCTTTTACAAAAGTTACAGAAGTGCCTGCTCTTATAAAGGTTGCCCTTTCCCTGGTGTGAGGACGGTGCCTAGGGCAATGAGGCCACACCTTTGGGAGGACTCTCTGTTTGCAATGTGGTACAAACAACATGCAATGATGAGGTCCTGTGAGAGGCTGTGCTGTCCCTGATGTCCCTGTGTACCATGCAAGCCCATCCAGAAGGTCCCTGGCATGAATCCTTTCCCCAAAGAAGATGAAAAGTGAAGATAAAACATACCCGTTTTTTGGAATTCAGCATCCCCATCTCAAGGTCATTTTCACAGTTTTTGGCCTTAGATTTGCAGAGTTTTATGAGGCACATTTTTATTCTCAGTATGAGATAATAAAATGATTTAGGGCTTGGCACTAGATTAAAAGGAGCAGGTAAAGTCCTTCCTTCATCAAAGTAGGATAGCCAGAGCTTGGCACGTGCAAACTTCCACTCCACATCCGCATCCTCCTTGGGAAGGGAAGAAGGAAAAACAAATGAATGCCCAAATTAGTAAATAGGAAGGAATTTAGCTATGACCAGGAAAAACATACAGGTAGGAGTTAACTAGAACCAGATCCTGCCTGCCAGAACAAGGCCCCTGCACAAAACATGTATCCGTAGGCTTCTCTGTGGTAATTTCAAGGAAAATTTAAACAAAGTGATGCATAAACAAAATGTATGTGTCTTCCAAATATTAGACCATTTCCTTGTATATCAAAGGGGTTCCCTCAGTAACAATCTGGTGGTTTTGCTATGCTGATAAATGAATGTATCAGAACATAGAGACATGGAAAGCAGAAGAAACTTTTATGAGCACAACAACAGCAAAGACTGTCTGTGATGAACTGCAATGCTCTGTGTCATCTGTTACCATTGCACTGGCCAGGAATCCCCCACAGGGAGGCTCAGACACTGCTTTCTTCTATCATCAGCTGATAGAAGAATCATTTCCTCATGGATCCTGTCTGCATTCACCATCATGTATCCCTATACATCTTAATTCTCCTACTATTCACCTCCTACCACCAATGAAGGTGGAGGAAAACTCCATCATTCGGTGTCTGTGACTCTCCTCTATAAATTGTCAAAGTGGGCCAGGATCACTTCCAAGTAACAAGGACAAGGTTAGCAAATATTTTATGGAGGAAACAGTTCACTTGGCATTGATACAGGAGAATGGTCAGGGCCATGTATCAGAACCATTTATCAGGCAGAAGAAAGGATGAGATATAGCTGCTGTCTAGCTGTGTTCACAGTGGTTTACATGGAGGGCAGAAGCAGCAATAGAGGTGTGGATCTGCCAGCTCCCCGTACTTATGTACATCTGTGTTCTGCTGGAATTCATAATCTCTGATTACCCTGTACCTCTGAAACGTGCTCAGGAACTGGCATGACACAATGGGGATTAATTCTGCCACAGTTACAGCAATGTTCCTTCACCAGAGCAGCAGCATTCACTTCTGCCATTTGCTCTTCTCATGGTTTGGGGTTGCACCTCACAGAGTCCTTAAGGTGAATTACAGAATAAATCACAAGTGAACAGTTCTAATGCCTTTCTGTTAAGCAGTTAAATGTACTGCTGGTGGGAGTAGCTCTGTTTTATGGCTGGCAAAAGGATTTCTTTCCATAAATCCAAATTTTTCAGAACGCACCAGTACTTGAGGCATAAATGGAAGAAAATCAGAAGCAGCTGAAGAGAGATGTTAAATGGAAGGCAGAATGTGGTCTTGTCACTCCAGCTAATGGTAAACCATCTGCCCACTGACCATAATAGAATTTAATTCCTAAGCAATGTCCATCCCATGACATTACTGACATTGCTCTTGTCAGATAAACCCTTTGGCAGTAGGAGCTTTCTCTGCAGTCAGCCACCATCCCTGGGGAAGTTGAAAGGTCTGTAGATGTGGCACCTGGGGACATGGTTTGGTGGTGGCCTTGGCAATGCTGGATGAATAGTTGGAGTCAATGATCGTACAGGTTTTTTCCAACCTACATGGCTCTGATTCTGTGACTCTCTTTAATCTCACTGCTACTGAGGATGGAAATGAATTAGTATGAAAAGAACTAGGTTTTCCTTAATTAGGAGGATCTGGGCCGAACAGCTCACACTTGTTTTGATTGCTGATCCTTACAAGTAATCTTTAACAAAATTTTGAAAATTTCCATGCAATCAAGAAGGATGACAAAGCATTTTGCCAAGAAAATGGCCATCACAAAGTTTAGACTGGAAAGTTAATATAGGCCATCTATGTAGATATTTTCAGAGATCTTTTTTTTCAAAAACTTTCAAGAGCATCTCTGTCTACTACAATAAACTGGAAAGTGCAGTAAGAGGCTGAGACCCCTTCTGAAGTAGAGCTTGTTTCAGGTGAATGGGATTCAGGAAATTGCTTGATCTTAAGAGATTAGAAACCTTTGGAGAAACGACTCTGCTTTCTGCAAGCCTGGAAGATTCTGGGGCAGAGAGCATATGTAAGGTCTCTCTGACATTTAGACTCAGTTACAGCATGCACAGGATTGAGTTATATTTGTACTACAGTACATGGATGAATCAGACGTTACAGTGAGAAAATATTTTCAGCCCTGGCCTTTTTCAATGTCAGGTTCTGAGGGGAGATTAGGATAAGTAATTAATATAAATCCAACTGCAGAAGTTTGACATTTAACAAATCAGAAGTAAGAGGTGACTCAACATTAACATTATCCAAATAATGTAATTTTTTTCTGCCTTTATTTAGATTGGCAGGGAGTTGTGTATGTCCAAAGCATTTAGCAAATCCGCTCTGCTAATGGCCATACTACTGAGCAGTGCTGGGTAAACCCTGCAAATGCCTTTCTGCTGAAACCTATTCATATTCCTTGAGGGCTCTGTTTATATGCTTTAAAAGATGGTTTTTGTAAATGTCCACAAAGTCATGTTTTGCAGACCCTAGAGACTCATNTAAAAAAAGTTTTTGTCCACCCCGAAGAACAAAAAAAAAAAAAAAAAAAAAAAAAAAAAAAAAAAAAAAAAGCATCAAATTTTATGCCTGGTAATTGGAAAATATGGAATTTCTAAATATTTTCATGAATGCACATGAGCTTCAGATCTACATGGGCTGGAGTGTTTAAGCAGTTGAGAACAGGGCAAAAAGTCAGAAGAAATATTACTCTGTCACAAGCAAACAATGCAGCTAAGGAAACAGAGATGGATAAATTATCACAACCAACACAGGGAAATAAAAAATATCACAAGCCACTTTCATTAAATACATGTAAAGGAAATTGGGTTTACTCACAGAGGGTCATTAAAAACAAGGAATCCAAAATTGTTCTAGAAATGATTCACTGTTGATTATTAATTCAATCATAACTTGGAGACAGACTCAGCCTTAACTCTTACACTGTGTAAGATCTGTTTTCAGCGTTCTAACCTTGGATATGGAGTAAGATATAGCCTCCTTGGGTTTTTAGCATTTCCATTATCAGTAATAGTTAAGTACATTGAGTTTGTAATGTGATTTCTTATCTTACCTCAATTTCCTGATAGGAGTTGTTAATCATGGCTATTAGCATATTAAGCAGCACAACCACCATAGTCACATTATATACTCCATAGAGTACATATCCAATATTCTCAATGAATTTATGGTCGTACTTCAGCACCACAGATATCACTTCAGATAAGCCAAATATTGACCAGAATAAGGTTTTAAAACTTTCTTCTACCCTAAAAATAAAACAAACAATCACTTTATAGAGTTGACACCAGGTTAGCCAGGCCACATGATAATAATAAAAGCAGCAATGCACAAATATGAATATGTCTTGGCAAAGTTGTTGTAACCCATTATCCATCACCCAGGGATGTGCCAAATCATATTTCCTAATTTGATAAAGAAATATGATTTCTGATTAACACTACAAAGTTACAGTGTGCCCTGATTTGCTCCATCTGTTCTTATCAGGTGCATTACTTGTCACGTGGATTTTGTGTCCCTAATAGGGATGACAAATTCATGGGCAACTTGCAGTTTGAAACTTTTTATGTAGGGCTTTTGCTTCTACTCACTCACTCTTTTTTCATCCCGAGAAGATAGAACCAAGTCTGACCTCGTTCTCTGCAGTTTCCAGGGCAGAAGAGAAGCCTTTTACCCAGGAGAAGGGATTGAAAAGTTCTGCTTTGTGGCATTAATATAAAGAACACAGAGTGCAAATATAGTCAGACCACAGTCTGATTTTCTTCCCATCCTGCTTTGGGACTGCAAACATGCCAGACATCCAAGCATTTGTAGGAAAAAATTGGACTTAAGGAGTGGTAGAAGATGTTGAAGAGAGGCATTTTGACTTGATTATTATCCTTGCTTGAAAGTAGAAAGTAGAAAGGAACAAGAGGAAAATTAAAAGGTTGAAAGATGGGAAAAAGGGGAATAAGCCAATGACAAGGAGAAGTGGGGCTGGAAAGAATGTGGCTGGACTAACAGGCCAAAAGGAGAGTCTGATCCAAGGAGTTGGGGCTGTAACAGGCAGAAGGGGAGCAGCCACAGCTGAAAAGGATGGAAGGAGGAGGAGAAGGAGGAGAAGGACAAGGAGGACAAGGAGGACAAGGAGGAGGAGGACAAGGAGGAGGAGGACAAGGAGGAGGAGGACAAGGAGGAGGAGGACAAGGAGGAGGAGGACAAGGAGGAGGAGGACAAGGAGGAGGAGGACAAGGAGGAGGAGGACAAGGAGGAGGAGGACAAGGAGGAGGAGGACAAGGAGGAGGAGGACAAGGAGGAGGAGGACAAGGAGGAGGAGGACAAGGAGGAGGAGGACAAGGAGGAGGAGGACAAGGAGGAGGAGGACAAGGAGGAGGAGGACAAGGAGGAGGAGGAGGAGGAGGGATGCTGGCACATTTTGAAATAATTTTGCCTAATTATTAATTTAGAAGGCATTTTGCCTTTGCCAAGCAATCCTTTGCCTGTTAACAGTTAATTGCCTCCTCTCTCTTCCTGCCTGCCAGGAAGTAAACACCTTCAAATGAAACAATGCCATAAAAAAAATTATTCTGAGGAAATGTTTTTTTACTAGGGTGGCATCCTGCTAAATCTGTTTATAAAAACAGCGTATAGACACAAACCATGGTATATTCTACAAGAAAAATAAACTTTACATCAACTCTGTTGTCAACTGCACCATTCATAAAAGCAAGAGAAATTAATTTCAACCCTTTGAAAGGCTGGTGTCGACTGCTGGGCAGTTCCTTTCTGCTGCAGCAAACTGGTTTTTCATTCCCATCATAATTTGTGTTACTCCATACTTCATTTACAAGTAGAAGTAAAACTGCAGTAAATAGCATAATATTTACAATTGATATTGTCTTGGGGGAAGTAACCTTGAGTGATGTTTCAAATAAATGTTGCACAACTTTATTGATCCCCAGAGCCACTGATACCGCCCTCACTGACCCCTGTTGTTCTGCACGACTGCAGAGATACCCTTGTGGGATGATCTCTGACTGTGCTACTCTCAGGTACCATCGCTTCTCCACTTGCTGCACATTTCCTCTCCTATAGCACTCTGCTGTTTTCTCCTGCCCTCAATCTGCAGCCGAGCTGACCTGGCATTATTGTGTCAGATTCCCTCCACTGTACAGTAGCAATCTCGCCATTGCTTCCTCAATAAATGTTGTACTTTCCAGTAAAGGAACACATAGTACACCAACAATCTCCCGCATTGAAACCCACCACCTAAGTGATTTCTCAAACTAATAAAATCCATAACCCCCAGCCTTGAGTCCAGCTGCATCCTGCTATTAACTTCTCTTTTAATTTGGAAAGGTTCCCTGAGTTTTCCACCCTGCCGGCAGATTTTAATACAATGTGTCAGCTCTGCTCCTTCTCTGCAGCTTAAACATTAACCTCTATACTTGAGCAGTGCCAGATTCTCCTTGAAAAGTTAATTGAGAGCTGCAAGCAGCCTTGACCACCCTGAGCCCCAGAGGTAAGGGTGGGGGATGCCAGGCTCCTCTGTAATGTCCATAAACCTTATTTCCAGTGTCAGGTAAGGGACCAACACCCGAGGTGGTGCGACTGGGAGAGTGCTGGAGATGTTGACCTCACCCATAGCGCCCAAAACGATGCTTAGCAATTCCCCCCAGGCAGATACAGTTCTCCCTCTGTCGGAGGAAATGTTTTAAGGAGACCTTGTACTAGTCCATCCCTACCCTTCAAAAAGGCCAGATGACTCTTTCCTTCTCCCTTTTAGATTACTGAGAAACCGCACGAGATTCGGCACGGGTTGCAGGGACCATCAGTTGGGCTTTGTTTTTTTTTTTTAAGAACATCTCATGTTATGAGTAAGCTTAAAGGAGTTGGCTTTCACATCTAAAGAAGAGTAACAAGTTTACCTATTCAGTGTTTTGTCATTAAGTAAGTTATGAAGTTGATTATGTGTCCAAATATTTAAGAGAGTTAACTTGTTTATATGCTATTAAGTTAAATAGAGTAGCCAAAGTTAAAATAATAATTAGCTTGTTAATAGAAGTATTTATTATAAGGGTTGTTATGTAAAAAGGGAAAACTGGGAGGGGAATCTTCCAGAATCTCCATGATGTAATGATAAAGGAGGTACCTAAGGCCTTATTTACATAAAGGGAGCAATCGAGAACTGTCTTTGGATGTTCACGGGACCAGTAGGGGGACCCTAGACAACGACCAGATGACAACGAGCCGGTAAGAAGACCCTAGACATCAAGGAGACAATCGCAACGCCGCGGCTGGGCGGGGAAAGGAGCGGCCGGGAGGCGAGGACTAGGGGTATAAAATGCATTGCCCCCGGCTGTGGAGGGCGCATCTGATCTGATCCGATCCGATCCGATCCGATCCGATCCGATCCGATCCGATCCGATCCGATCTGATCTGATCCGATCTGTCCTGTCCTGTCCTGTCCTGTCCTGTCCTGTCCTGTCCCGTCCCGGGTCAAGCTCCCAGCGCTGCACCCTTTGTTTTGTGTGAGGCAGATCGTCCCAAGTGGTCTCCTATTGTCAGTAAAAGTTGTTCTTGTTAATAAATCTGATCAAAAGCTCAATAGTGAGCCCGTTTTTAACATCTCACTAAGGCATGAGAGGAGGATGTTGGGAGCCAAGCTCTCAAGTATTCCAAAATACCAATGTGTTTCCTTGTTGCCAGCTAAGCAATTTACCCTTTCCTGCAAGGTCAGCAGGAGTTTTATCCTTCTCAAAGGCAAACAAATGAAGGAATGGAGGAAGCCGGGAGTCCTGCACAGGCTGACAGCTCCAGGCAGCAGGAGAGTCTGGCGATGACAGATTGGCTGATGCTCCTTGTGGAGGTGGGTACGCAGCAATCACCGTCTTTACTGTGATAGAACTGACTCTTGCAGTGGGGAGACCACTGAGATTTTTTGTTTGCTTGTTTGATTACACATATTTTAGTAAAATTGAAAGATTTTGCATCAAGGAAGATAATGCTTCCTAACAGACCATAGCCAATCATCTAGTTGCAGATTTTCCTCACTTTCGTAAACACCAATGTGCTGTTCATCAAAAAAGGATCATGTCAAGGCCATGATTTTATATCAGTCTTGTGAGTTCTTTAAGAAAGCTTAAGGCATCCTTTCAGATTTATCTCCTTAAATGAGTTTGAGAACTAACTCTGCCAAAAAAGCAATACACTCAATATAATCTACAAAACTATCACAGTTTGATAAAACAAGTAGAAAAAAGCCTTCAAGCCTCAAAGTAGCTTTGCCACTGAACACTGAGCCACATTTCTCTTTGGGGAGAGTGAGACAGAAAACCTTGCCTTGTAGCCTACAGCCTGATTTCTGATGCAGAAAGCAAGATGAACACAATCAGCCTTGCCTCCAGTTCGATTTTGTTTGCATAGCATGTTCTTAATTACAGGCTGTTTCAAGAGCTGTGTGCTGTACACAGCATATGATAAACAGATAAACATAGCTGGCATGGTGGCAACTGCTGAGGAAATGATCTGCTCTTCGGCACTGAAGAACTTCCAAAAATTTTGAAAGTATCCCATGGTTAGTTAAATAATTTCTATATTTAACTGTGTGGAGTAAAGACAACTGCATCTTTATTTCGTTTGCTTCCACAACATCAAGATGAAAGAAATGACAAACTTTGTATAATAACTCAAATCAGAGGCCACTGGGGTGCTATGTGCTTGCTTTGTAGATGACAACAGAGGAGAAATTGAGTACACAATTTCAAAACTACAGTAGCAAGGGAGGGTGAAAGTTAAACCAAACATTCACTAACTGTTATCATTAGAACAAAGAAAGCAATTCCCTTAGTGTACACTCTTTTTTTCTGCTTACATACTGCCCTGGGAAGGTGTGCTTTTTTTAAAATGTGTAATGTGGAGTTATTTTACTGAGCAGCTGTTTGTCTAAGGTTTCCCACTGAGGCATCCAGGGAGCTGTCAACACAATGCCCTTTGGAACTGGCCACAGGTAATTAAGTGCACAAATCCAATGGGTCTTTTTTTGTCACAACTCTCCAAGGGACCTCTGAGAATCAGGTCCCACAGTTAAATAGTCACATTTCTAACTACAAAACTCACTGTAAAATTTCACCCATCCTCGTTAGAATTCACAAACATGCACCAAACCCCCTGGAAATGCCTTCTGTGGTGTTGCTGAAGTCACAGAAGGGTTATGAGGACACCAAAGTAGGCAAGTAAGCATTACCCCTTTTTGCCCCAGTGATTTTTCAGTGAATGAACAGCTGAGTTCCTTATTCAGCAATAATACTGAAATCTTCCTCCTTTCCATGAGTAAGTTAATGGCAGCAGGAGACCACCACCTTCAGCAAGCCACAAGCAGCCACAAAAAATAGAGCAGGAAGTGTTGCTGTAGCTGGTGGCTGCCCATCTGCCAAAATAACCTTGTAATTAGCTTATTAAAATTGTTTGAGACTGTCTACTTCAGGGCTTCTTGTTTGTTGAACAGAATGTCTAAGAAGGATTTTTTGAATGAATGTAAATCTATTCTCTTTGTTTTACATGATGAAAGGGCTTTTTTTCACTGAGCATCATTTGCCACGCCTGTGTGTTTAAATAATCAGAAAAAAGTAAGTATTTTTAAAGTCTTTTCTGAATTCTTAAAAGGAAAATTTATGCTCATGGAAAATTTGCTTTATGACAGCATGAAGTGCCTCCGGGATAAGTAGTCAGCAGGCTGAAGTTAAGGAGGATCTCCCCCGGTCCAAATATCCCTTGGGTATTTAAGCAGTCTACTCCAGTGAGCAGTCATCATTTTAGTGAATGTTTGATCATTATTTGAATCAAAAGACAGTAACTGCTGGAAGATCCACTTAGATAATGAGTGCTAATAAGAGAGTTACTGTGCTGAATTGCACCAGCGACTGGAATTTGTCAGTGACGTTCTCCAGGGATGTGCCTGGGGGATGCCATAAGTGAGGGTTGCTGTGCCACCAGGCAGTCGGGGATGGTACTGACTTGATTCTCATAAAGTCTTGTGCTTCGAGGGCATCTTCTTCTTTTCAAATATGAAGCAAGTCACATCCCACACACTCAGTTCTCCCTCACTACTGAGCACAGATAGATGTAAATGCATCTGGTCTCACAAATCCTTCCATTAAAATGCACCCTGAGGTTACGGGAGAGTTCTAGAAGGCAAATTTGGCTCAACAAGAGAAAGTAAACATTATGTTACAGGTTACATGTTGCACAAGAGGGTGGTGTGGTAAAACTGGAAGGCAACAGTCACTTGCAGGACAGAAATGATGCTGAAAAGGTAATTCCTCCAAGAGGAGCGATGAGCTAAGCCCCAGGCTCACTGTGTAACGTGCTCCAGAATTGACACATCAAATGCAGCATCAAATGTCTGCTGTGCACACAGTAACCACTGTGGGCTCAGGCACTGTGGCTGTGGAGTGGTTTTCTTGATGTCAGCTCACAGCAAGGGGAAAACGCGGTGCCAGGCTTCCCACACGGACAGGTGTGTGGCAAGGAAAGCCCCACCTGTGTCCCTAAGGCAGTCAAGGTGGATTTGTGAGATTCAAAACTGACTGTCTCAGTGCTGTGCTGGTGCCACATCGCAGTGCGAGGGAGGAGGCTTTCTCCTGGATGCATGGGACACATCCCTCATACTCAGCAGGACTGTCCCCTGCTCTGAAAACTCCCTTAGGACCTCAGCTGTCCCCCACAGGATTGGGACTTGTGTTCCTGGGGTCCTGCAGAATTGAGACTGCATTTTGTCCTGCCACTGAAGGGCTATAAGTTCAAAAAACAGCCTCACTCTGAACCTCATTCCATTGGCCTTTTCCAACCTCTTTCTCTTCCCAACATCCCTGACAAGGTGAAGGAGGGACCCCCCAGCACAGACAACTCTGCAGGGCTGTGAGTGCTGGCAGGTGATCATGGCCCAGGCAGACCCACTGTGGACAGGAGCCTGATGTGATGCTCTGTGCAGCTTTCACACGGCTTCTCCTGAAAAGTTCCCAGTCAGAACTTAAACCCCACATCCCAGGCACCCCAGTTGGTTTTGCTCTGTTTTGAGCACCACGACCAGCAGCTGGCTCTGCAGAAGGGTACCAAATAATCACAGCTGCAGGGGGATGTCCTAAAACAGATCCCACAATCACAGAATATTCTGAGTTGGAAGGGACCCACAAGGATCATCGCATCCAACTCTTAAATGAATGTCCCCTATGAGAATTGAACCCACAACGTTGGCTCTCAGAGAAGAAAAATCCTTCCTTACTTTACATACATTTCATCTTACAGGTTTAAGAACAATAATCTTAGGTTTAACTTCTCCCCTGCTTCTCTTGACACATTGAACTGAACATCTCACAAAACATTTCCCCAATCTGCTATTTTGATTTCCAGAAATAACCATTTCTGAACTGCTCCTCTCCCTTCACCCAGGCCTAGAGCTGGCTGCCAGGGCTGCAGGCTGTGGTACAAGTTTTCCTGTCAAAACTTGCGTGTGATTTGCCCGCACATCTGCAGCAGAAAGTACCTGAGCAGACCTTGCATCAGCAGTGGGCCAGAAGGGACTGAGCCCTGTGAGAACAGCCTCTTTGCTCTAGGTACTCACGTTGTAAACGCAGGGTTGTACTTTGCACCAAGGTAGTAAGAGTAAAGGTTGAACATCCCAATCATGAAGGCTAGGAACACCATGATGAAGATGACCATGAACTTGAAGATATCCTTCACAGTCCTCCCCAGAGAGATCTGCAGGGGGCCGAAGCTTTCGTTGGCTGGAAGAATGTAAGCAATGCGGGAGAAGCTGAGTACCACAGCTATGGCATACAGGCCTTCTGAAATGATCTGAGGATCCGAGGGGAGCCACTTGTTCCTGGCTAAAACAATACAGGTACACTAGGTGTTAGTAACAGGAAGGGTTAGATGGAAGCTACTATGATAAATGACCCTTTGCCACACTCAATCTTGCATTTGGCCAGGAGTTAAAGAGAAAAAACAACTTTGGGACAATTGTTCACTGGAACTCAGCATGCTGTACAAATAGGGGTGAATTAGTTGTGTTTTTCACATGGTAAAGATGGGAAATGGCCAAGTCACTGGGATTTACTGAAGCCGCACAGTGAAAAAAAACAGCATGGCTTTAAACAAACTTGGTATTTTCTGTTTCCTAGTTGAATATCAACTGGGTTATGCCTTTTCCATTTGAAGCTCTTAAGATGGAGAACCAAAACCACAACACAGTGGACTATAGCTGTAGATTTGGGTACAGGGCACTTTGTCAGTATTTGGAAAGGAAGCATTAGGGAGACCAAGATCTCTAACCCCACCATTAGATAAGAAAGTTAGGATTTGTTCAGATAAAGCAGGTATAAACATTAAGTATATAATTTTCATCTTATCTCTAAATTAAAACCAGTTCCTGAAGTCTAGTAACTGTAATATTTTTACTTTAGAAAGCTCCAGATATGCATCATTTACCTAATCTGCTGAAAATGTAAACATTTATATTAATATGGCTTTTAAGTGTCCTTGCATCAACTGAGGTTCTTGATGGAAAGATTGTGACTCACAGCTAAAACATGTGACATCTTCAGGGCCACAGCAGTAAACTTAGGCATTATTTGAGGTAATCTGAGCCAAAGGAAAAGCAGCAGATGGAGGAATTCACAGGATCTCATTGGGATATTCTGTTCTGGACCCTTTGCACCTTTGTATCGTGAACTCGCTTTAAATGGGTGAGCAGCAAGCCAGGGAGGGAAAAGCCACGACGTTGCCTCTGTGGCCTCTCGCTTGCATGGGCAGAGAGGGATGCAAGAGGCTGAGCTGGTGGGGCCACCCAGATCCTGTGGCTCTGTACCCTGCTGTGGGTCAGGCACGTGGCTCTGGGGCTCTGTGGGGCATGTCTACAGTGGAGGAGGTGCAGCCTCAGCTCTCCTTTCCAGCCCAGCACTAGAACAACCACCTTACAGCTCCAGGGAGCGAGTGGTGTTCCTTGGTGCCCAGCTCCAGAGCTCCTGCAGCCCTTCTGTGAGCAAAAAATCCCCAGGGATTTTGCCCAGGGTGATACCTAGAGCTTGCAGAGGTGTGCAGTGGATCCAGTCCCCACACGGGTGTGAAGCTCTATGCATTTCTGTATAGCAAAAGAAAACCATTTCAGCCATCCAAAATAACATTTTCAAGGCATTGCTGCTGCTTGCATTTCCCAATGTCAGCACTTACAGATGATGCCGGCTCTACAAAAATGTAGGTTTTGAGGAGCAGCAGCTATTTTTATTGCTATTTTTATTTACTTTTATAGGGGTGCTGGATGTAGCAGAAGTACAGAGTTACTGCAGCCTCAGATTCTGTGTTTGTTCACACATCTCTCTCCTCTCACATTCGGAAAACCAAGCAGATTAATCTATCTGTAATTTAAATTATATTCTGCTCACTCCCAGTTCCTGATTATCTGTTGCTCAAGCTACTTTTTCAGGATGTGATTGACCTGCATGTAGCAGTAGCACAAGAGCAGAGGCTGAATGAGGCTCAGATCCTTTCTGACTGGTTAAGAAGATGGCTGCAATGGGTAAATCTAGGGAAAATAATTTGGTTTAATTAGAAAAATATATATATATATAAATATCACAAAAAGAAAGCTGCTTTCAGTACTGCCACACATTAACCTAAAAGGACAGGAAGTAGTAGATAGCAAAAAGCATCTTACCATAGGTAAAGTAAGCAACTTCAGGGGGAAGGGTGACATTATTGAGGTCATCATCTTGAACGTACTGATCTACGTACTGTTGTGCCTCAGAGGCTTTGAGAAAAGCCATGAACCTGGCAGTGAATGACGCCACAAAGATGGACAGCATCCCGAAGTCCAGCAGGTTCCAGAGATGCACCACATATTCACGTGGACCCTCTTCCCAGATCTCCTTGCACTCTGACCATATCATACCTGTGGAGGGATCAGAGCATCTTTAGCTGGCAAACACAGAAGGTGTTTTTGTATCAGACAGATCTGTTTCCTGTTTGCAGTGGCTTCTAAGACTGAAGCAAAAGATTCTTTAATTAAAAAAAAAAATATCGAGAATGGCTCCTGTCATCTTTTCTTAAGAATTAATTCAACCTTTTAGTTTGTATGTCCTTTCTTGCTTATAAAGTAGAAATCTCAGAATGTCACTATATAAGTCAATGGTAAAGCTGATTTCTGATGATGACAGAAAAAAACACAGTTCAGAAATTCTGATGACACTAGAAAATCTTACTGCTGATGTGTTCGGAAAAAATGTAGATTTCCTCTCTTGTCCCCAAAATCACCTTCCTGCACTGTGCCACTGAAGATGGCACTGCTTGCTCTGCTGCTCTTTTCCTCCTTCCCAAAAATAGTGGGTGTGTCCATTTTGAGAATGCAGACAGAGCTGTTGAAGAGTAAGTTTAATATGATTAAGAAAGGATAAGATAGAAGTTCTCTCCTTCCAATTCCATAAAGCTTTCTGTATTAAATGATGAATTTCCATATATTAAAGTCTGATCTACCACTTTGAAACACTGAGTTTAGCCCAGTGTTTGTCTGTCTGACAACAGACTCGCAAATAAACCTAAATGCCAAACCCAGTGAATTCAAATATTTGACATCCATGTCCTACTGGGAAGGACTGGGGTGGACAAGTGAATTCAGTGGGCAAAGAGCTCAGGTCAGATTCACTAATTTGCTCAACTTTCAATCCCAGCAGGGCTCCAGGGCAAAATCTTACTCCTGAATAGCTAAAGTGTTGGAATATTTAACCCACTGATAAATATTTCCTGCACTCTCCCCAGTCCTGTTTCCATAGCAGCAGCAAAATTCACATTTAATCAAGAAGGAGCAGCCGCCTGCCAATTTCCATGTGACCTCCTGCAATCTTCTCCTTTCTGTGAACTCCTTTCATCCTCTCTGCTGGAAGCTCTCGTGGTGTGGCATGTAAATGCATTTGCTTGGCTACTTCTGAGACTCCTGGAAGCACAGGGTGTCCCCAGAGCTGCACTCGGAAGCCGGGTTACAGGGAGGGAAACAGGTCAGTGGGAATGTAGCCCGAGGGTGGAGGAGTGCAGAACTGCTGCTGTCAGCCCATGTGCATGGGGAAGGATTTAAAGAGGGAAAGGAAAGCTGAGCTATCCATAGCACCATCAGCCAAGGTCACAGTGAGCCCCTGACCTCCACAGGCCTGGAATCTCCCTGGAGCTGTACCCTGATATAGGTTATGCCCAGTGTGGATCTGTCATGGGAAAGAGCCTGAGATCTGCCGAACGCTGAGCAGAAGCAGAGGGAGGGCAGGAGAGGAGCCGCCCAGCTCGCCTCCTCCAGTCTGCAGGTGCTTGGCTGAGTAAAAGCAGGAACTTCATCCCACACTGGCACTCACCATGAGTGAGATTTAATAATGAATAGCCTAAGGGAGAAGGTGGAAGAATTGGTTTCTCAGGAATTTTCCTGGAGCAAGGATGAAATATTAAAGAAACATTTCTACCTTGAAAAAAAACATCCCAGAAATGATGGATAGGAACCATTAGCCCTGTGCATTACACGTGTGCTGTATAAAGCTGCTAAAGCACTTAAGGAATATCACACGCATGGTAGCATTGCCCAACAAAGCACTTGTTCACTGCTGACCAGAAATGACTCCCATCCAAATTTATTTCTAATCTTGCTCACTTAATATACCTAAGTCACAGATTAATGAAGAAAGAAGTGTCTAAAACTGAGGAGACTGACCAAAATTAGAATCACTGTGTGAAAGTAATGTGCCTGTAATTTCCACCGTTCTTTTCCCCAACTTCGTGGCAATCATTTTTAAAAGTGTGCATTCAGGACAAGTAGAAAAGTTACAGTAATTACTTGGTCAGTACTGCTGGGTAATTGTAGCTACATTGTGAGAGAGTAATTCAAAGCTTCCCCTTAGTAAAAGTATTGAGAAGAGAAAAATCAGCTAAAATTCAGGGGATGGGACATAAGAGGAGGTGTAAGAAATAAGGAGGAGCAAATAGGCAAAGCAGCTCTTCCAGGATGTGATCACATTTCTGTGTGGTGTTTCTGAGGCCCCCAACGGCTCTGGCAGGGGATATTTCTCTGAGTTTGATGCTCAGAGATGTGGGATATGAGCAGCTCCTACGCTCCAGCTTCTGCATGTCTCTTGTTCCCACAGCAGGGATAATCAGAAATGTCACCTTGATGTGCAGTTCTGGTTTCAGCAGGGGAAGGAGAGTCAAGATACAGGCACAGCCCACGTGGAAGAAAAATGGGAGTGTGCAAGAAGTGCTGTTCACCACCTGTGCACAAAAAGGAACACTTTGTCAGATTTTTATATCCTCTGGCCTGGTACATAAATCAGGAGCAGCTGATGTTGCAGAGCTGCCTTTGAGCCTTCCTGGGTCCACAAAAGGTTGTTGGATTAAGAGATTAAGAGTGCTCAGATTGCATCTACCCAGAGTTTAACTGCTACCTCGGCTGCTCTTGCAGTGGAAATTTTGAAATAAACCCCCCCTGCTTTCAGTGCACACTTCTGTCCATACTGCTCACAAGGAAAATCCCAGCTTTCCTCATCTGAAGGCAAGAGATGGGAAGACCTGGCCATAGGGAAGAGGCAGCCGAGGCATGCAATGAGCCCTGGATGCATGAGCCAAAATTGCTGTGCCCCATGTGCAAGGGGATGTTGGTCTTCTTTAATCTCATGAGATCCCCATGATTCCATTTCTTAAACTTGTCTGGATGATGCATCCCATCCTTCAGGTGTGTCAACCTCAGCACTAACCATCTGCCAGCTCGCTGAGGGTGCACTTGAGCCCTCTATGTCATTAATGGTGGTATTAAATACCACTGGTTCCATACTGGTCCCAGTACAGACCCCTGGGGGACACCACTTGTCACTGATGTCCATCAGTGGACTCTAAGCCACTGACCACACAACCCTCCAACAGCCTTCTTATCCCTCTATCAGCCCACCCATCAAATCTATCTCTGATTTAGAGAGAAGGATCTTGTGGGGGTCTGTGTCAAAGGCTTTACAGAAGTCCAGTTAAATGACATCTGCAGCCTGTCCCTTGTACACTTAGCCACTCCATCAGAGAAGGCCACTAGGTAGGTCTATGTCGGCCACTTTAATTATATTTCTACTTACAGATATATATTTATAATCCCTATAAGATTTTAGCACCGAAAGTTGCCACCCTTGATGCTTTCACAGTCCTTAAAGTTCAGGGTCACACATGGGGCTCAACAAGTGCAGGTGTCTGCAGGCCATGTGCACCAAACTTCCACCTCAGCATTGCTGAAACATTGTTTGAAGCTTTGTGGAGGCAGGCAGGTAAAATGGCCAGAGAAGATTGTCAGTGCAGATGTAGGCAGTCATTAGAAAATCTCATTATATTCAGGAGTCTGTACAATGAATCACCTTTCTTCTCCCAGAAAAGTGAAAACCTTCACTTTAAATGAAATGTTTTCTTCTTCATCTCTCAGGAACTCAACAAGCAGACAGATACCTACTGCCTACAAGAAAAGAATACCTAGTTTAAAATCTAATCATCTTGTCCAACTGCTTTAATATAATTTTAAAAATATATCTTACAGTCTTACTCTATCCAGTCTGGCATCTATTCAGTATTTTCTAGCCTAATATCCTGTATGGGATTCTGATTATCACGGGGACAGGGAACAAAGAAACATTGGCCAGGAAGTCATCAGATAGAGCAGCCATATCCTATTTTTCAGGGGAATTTAATGCCATCTGTACTTACGGAACAGTGGAATTATTTGCTGCAAGAAAAGAATCAAAATCATGGTGGTGAGCAAAAATAGATACAGAAGAGGTAGACAAAGATTCTACAGAGTTGATAAGCTCAATTTCCCAATAAATCCTCCCAAGCTTGTTTAGATTAGTGGTTCAAGCTAAGTGACCTGCCAGGAGTAAATGATACCTGTAGGAAAAATGAGACATCCGAATTTGTCTAAAACTCCTTAGAAATTTAACTTGTGCATGTGGCACACTTTTGCACTCAAAGGGTTTACCCAACATGAATCCTTACTTTGTAATTGTTTAATAACTCAATTTCTTTTAAAAGATTTGAGCACTGCACTGTCCTCTCACCAGTAAAAATTTCATACTACGAATTTCATAAAATCCAGCTCTTACTTCCCTCGCAGGTTTCATCACTAGATCTTGGAGTGCATTACAAAAAAAGCAAATTACATTATACTCATTTTCAAGACAAAAACTGAGGTTCAGTGAATTATAGCAGGATCCCATGGCAGGTTAATAAATCAGGTAGACACACCACACCTCTTTCTGCTCACTTTGTCCTAGAGTGAAGCCAAAAGTTTCTATTACAATATTAACTTCTTTAAGATGCGCTGATTAAACCAACAGAGGTAAATAGGCAACATCTATAGCATTTACCATGGAAAGTGGACAATCAGGCAAGTGAGAATTTGCTAAGCATCATTCAATGCCTTCAAAAGTGGTGACCAAGATCAAAGTCTTCTTTGCTCCTCTTTTAATCAAAACTCTTGACATCAACCTCTAGATTCATAGTGAGTTGTTTCAGTTTTGGGGAGTTTTCTTGGCTTGGGTTTTTTGTTTGTTTTGCTTGGTTTTGGGTTTTTTTAGGGATTTTTTGGGGTTTTTGGGTTTTTTTGGGTTTGTTGGTTTTTCGGTTGGTTTTTTTTTTAGTTTTTTGGGGTTTTTTTAAAATTTTTTCCTTTGCCTTGTCACTGTCTATCAAGCTATTCCTAATGAGGTTGGGTTTCTATGGAGAACTTGTAGACATTTTGGTTTTACTTACCCAATACCCACTTCATGATCAGCAATTCTGTCCATGAGAACTGAGTTGTTTTGACTCTGAATATTTGTTTTGGATGATCTGTGATGGTCTCATTGGGGAGATTTTTGACTCCTTCAAACCGATCTGAAGCGTTGACTACTAACAGTCCAAGGAAGATTGTGAAAGAAACTGCATGAGCCACAAACTTCATGAAAGGACTTCGAAGGGTACGTCCCAGCTGCAATGGAACATACACAGTCGTAAGGTTTTTATTTACCCATCTCTTAGCAGTTTTTTCACTATAAAAATTTGAAATCTTTTGCCCACGGTGAGAAGGATTCAGTAATTGATTCTGGATCATTAGCTAAATGGGGTTTGGATTTGTTCAAGTTATTTGCTGTTACTAGACATTACGCATTGGGTAATTTTCTAAGCATGGCAATGTCTTACAATGCCCATTTAAACCCACATGTAATATCTAATTGTTCTGGCCATATGGTGAGTGGAAAATGAAGACACAGGACATTTATATGTTTGTTTGTGTATGTGTTATATGAATGCACTCGTGTGTCAGTATAAATCCCAATGATGGACACAATTCTCATCCCTCAATCATTGTTATATGTTAGAATCTTTTACTGATGGTGAATTCTTGGTTCATTATCAATCTGTAAGAAAGAGCCTTCTGTTTAAATATTCTTTAGTAAAGCTTTTCATATGCTTTGCTATGATAGTCTTCTCTTGTAATTAGTACAAAAGCTGGAGAATCACTCCCAGAACACAAGGATTTATTTCAAGACAGTAAGCCAAGAACCAGAGCAGCAGGTCTCTTCGCTACAGATATTTGTTCTGCTCTTCTTGAAAAGCTTTCTTTGTTAATGAATTAATGAATATCGCTCTTTTAATTTTACTTTTTCTGGGAACCAAGAAAACATTACTCCAGAAAGATAGAAAGAGTAGAAGCACTTTCAGGAGCACTAGGGCTGAAGCCTGTAGTGTTGGACACAACAGGGAGCAATGGAAGAGCTGGCCTGGATGGAGCCTTTCCAAACTCCCCTCAAAGCAAATGGGATTTTTTTTTTCAGTATATTATTCATTGATTCATTCCCCTTGATGCTACGATATCATCCATTTTTGCTTAATATCTACTGATTTGATCATAAAACTTCATAGGAAAAAGGACATTAAAAGGAAATTGCTTGTTTTCTTACTTATCTCCAATAGCAGATTAATTCCAAGGAGCCCTGGTCTCTGCTCATGGCAGAACAGGAAATACTTCAAAAGTGGAGGTCTCTAGGTCTAACAGAAATTCAAAGGAGGTCCTGGGATTCTGGGTTTTATTTCTTTTTCTTATCAGAGGTTTTAAAATGCAAATTAAATATTTTATAAAGTTGACAGAATAGGAAATCCTACTGGAAAATTTGCATGTTTCTAAATACTGGAGAAACTTTTCATTAAAGAAAATGAAAATATCTGCTCTTTCCCCAGGTCCTTACTAACATTCTCGGAGGTCAATAAGGACATGTTTAATTGAGTAGATATTGCACTGAAAGCCAAGTTTCTTTAATCTTGGCTAGGAATAATATGGCAGATGTAGGAGTAGATGAAGTGTGTTAAAACCAGCCTCAACACTTGCAATTCTGGTTCACCCCCAGTGCTGTCACCCTTGGTGGACTTCTCAACAGTTTTTTATGGTTGGTGCTGTGTAGATTTATGCTTTGTTGTAGAATTTATAATTCCAGTACTGATGGGATGATGGGATAGGTCTGAAAGATGTCCCACACAGCAATAATCTCAGATGTTTTCCTCCTGTGACCTGAAAGAGTTCAGATTGCAAGAGTAAAGTGGAACAACAGCCATGGATCCTTAACAAGAAGTTTTCAAGAAAGTGCATTTGCAATCTATATGAGACTCATTTCTACCCTGAATTCACTAAAAGAGAAAAATTGAATCTATCTACTGAATCATGAATCCTCTCATGATGAGACTTTTTCTGCTGTCTATAGAAATGTTAAAAAAGAAAGACCTTAGATTAAAGTAGCATAGTCTCAGTTATCAGAGAAATAATCCTGTTTATTACAGAACGAAATGAATTCTATGGGTAATTTCACTTACTTCTCTCATGATTAAACAGAAATTTGTATTTAATTCATGTTACATCAGCCTTTTGTCCCATTTATTACTGCAGAAAGCTTACAATTATTTTCTTGAGCTGAGGCTTTTTTATATCTTCTCAGAAATCTTACTTTTAGCTAAGAGCTACAGAAGGTGTTGACTAAAATATTCTGTAAAAAATTAATGAAGTGTCAATTCCTCCAGCCAGTCTAACACTTTATGACAAAAAGATTTTTCAAACAATATGATACAGTTAAACTCAAGGTGTGTAACTGCGTGAGTGTATCGATTTCTTGATTTTTTAGAAAATAAAAATACCACCCTTCATGAAACCAGGATTGCAGGGTAGTGTCTGGCTGTTACTGCTAAGATAGAAACACTAGCAATCAATGAATACAAAGGTTCATTCTTAGGAGAATAGATCAGTGCATGACTTTAGTATCCTGTCTCTATGATAGGAAAATAATGAAGCATACAGGCATGTCAAAACAAAAATATATAGTGTGATATCATTACAAAATTTTCCAAATGCTCAAAGAGACAGGAACAAAAAAGGATAGAAACATCATAAAGAAAAAATTCATTACTGTGCTCTGTACTGTGCTCATAGCAGAAGCACGAAGGATACTGTTGTAGTGATTTCATGTATTTTAGGGGTAAAAAGGTACAGATATGGCTTAGGCAGAGTGAACCATTAAAGTTCCAGTGCTTAAACAATGCTGAGTCTGTTGCAGTGGGAGCTGCAGTCCACAAATCCCCAGCATGGCTAGAGGAAAATGAGAGAACAACCAGCAAGGGCTGCATATGAATGATCTCTCAGTGTTGCAGTGTTTGGACATGCACTTCAACCCACCCAAGAAGTAAGAAAACACATCTTGAAGCTCTGCAGACAGTCCAAACAGTCCCTTTTGCTCTTGTCATTACAGTTTTGGGCAACAGACTGTGCAATTTTTCTATCCAATCTCTTCTCTTTTTTGATCACCAATGAAAAAAAATTTCAGAGACCAACGTATAAAGCAACAGTTTATTGCAGAGTCACGGCCTCCAGGAGATGGATGAGTCAGCATGGATATTTTGGGATAGGATAGGCTTAAACTTCATGGGTGGTGTCAACAGTTTGTGCATCCAGAAGTGAATGAATGACTGAATGACACTAAAACTGGTTTTAATAAAAGCAGCTCTGTGCAACTGAATCAAAAAGAATGCGTAAGGTTGAGTTTTGCCTTTCCCTGGTCTTCAAATTAAGAGCCAGACATGGTTAAGGGAAAAAGGGGTTTTACTTTGGTATGTATTTAAGGATCTTTAAAGGTGCACCACTTCGCTAAGGTGGAATGCACCGAAATGCACACTCACAATAAATTGCATATACAATTTATAGGCCTTGCAAATTAGCATATCTGTCAAAGACTCTCCAATGGGAGGCTTGAATGATCTCCCCATCCTGAGGAATTCCCCCCTGGCTGGGCTTATCTTAGTTTACAGGATGTGTTTTAGAAGGGACCTTGGTTTCTCAGGATAGCGTAGGGCTTACTGGCCTCCAGCTGCGAGGTCTCCAGGATGTTTGGTCTTCTGGCTTAATGGAATATTAGGACTGTGTTAAATTATTGGGGTTAAGGAATTACAAGTATGCATGCTAGAAACACTGAGGATATATAAAAGCTATATTGAAGGGTATATAAAAGGTATATAAAAGAAAAGGCAAAAAATCATCATGGCATCAGAGGTGCAAATTCCAGTCAATACTGTGTATCAAATTTTTGTGGGTAGTATTTGGTATGGTACATTCTAACCCCACAAAGCTTTATTAAAGAAAATGTTCTCTTGGGGAGGATAGGCTTCAAAGTATGTTCCTAGCTAAGATACATCAGTGAAGGAATTTCGAATATGAATTCCTGTATTATCCTATGTGAAACTGCAGAATTTGAGCATCATAGGATGTGACACACAGTAGTGTTACTCACGACAGCTCCTATTGCAGTATTCCACATTAGAATAATTTTTCTCACTGCCTTGGTCCAGAAATGAGTCCCTGACTCACGGTTGGGCACCTGTGTGTCTCTTAAGACAGGCCTGATTTAAGTTAAATATCTTAACTGATTTTTACGATGGAAAAATTATTTCATTGCCCAGTTGTGTAACATCAAGATTGCTTCCATCAGTTAAAACCAAATAAAACACTTGTAAAGTTGACCAGGACAAAACTGGGCTGCTCAGAGTGGAAATGCTGCCTGTGTAGAATTTTCTGCAATAATACTGTGAGAGGATACAAGGCTTTTGGATCAACCTGCCGCCCTTGAAATTAATAGTGATGATTTCGGGTGAGGTACCAATTCATGGGGGCAAAATGCATTTGTTATTCAGTTATTTCTATCACAGGTCCCAATCAAAAATCAAGACTACATTGTTCTGATCAAGGCAAATCCGTGCATTAAAAGACAATACCTGCCTGAAAGAAATTTCAATTGGACTTTGTGCTAGAGGGTTACATGTGGTTTTTCACAGTCTAAAGTGGGGTGAAAAGAAAGGAACATTGAAAAATGAGAATGCATGAAAAGGTTTAGTGTAATGAAATCAAAGCTGATGAAAAGTTAAGTATCCTCACCCCCCCACCTTTTTAAATTTTAATACACCGACTTCAAGAAATTAAAACCAAGTAACTTTCTCAATAATTTCTTACTTCTGCTGTAAAACTGTTTTAGTTTTAGGGGGGGTTTGCCTCAATTTCTTTCCGCTTAGTTTTTATGCTTTTCCTTTAAATTCTCCACTTATTTCTAGTCTAACTCTTCCCACCTATGGCTATATTGAAATGTGGCCACTGTAATTCTGAGACTGCACCACAAATGTTACTGTTGGATGGTGTGCCAACTCCCAACACGTTCAGCAGAGGTGAAGGAAATTAAACAGCTTCATAAATCCCTGCTAGACTGGGGTCTGACATGGGGGAATCAAGGTGGTAATTCCACACAATAATTCCCTCCGTGATCCAGCCAAAACCACCTGCAGCACAGCCTGGCTTTCACATGCACTTCTCCATGAGCACCTCTGGAGTCCTGTCTGGTACCCATGGAAGATGAGGGGCTCTGTGTTGATACAGACCTCAAGGAGATAAAGTTACATCCTCATGTACTCTAACACAAAGTACTCCTCTTGGAGCTCTTTTGGAGGAGACCAAGGCTTAAGTGTGTTTTATTATCTCAGATATACTGAAGGACTGTTTTTCTGATTGTATTAATATGCGTTTCAAATTATAATCTCTCCTTAATACTAATTGATGGATCTATAACTACTTGGGTTTGATAAATTTAGAAAAGATTTCTCAGTGTTTTTTAGAGGAAATGGGAGAAGATACTTTCAAGACTGAATACAATACAAAATCACCATTTGATTTTGATCAAATTTAAGTACCTGTGATAAGCCTCCTGCAGAAGGCATCTGCCTTGTAAGGGATGATGTTGCTGGCTATTGCTGAATGTGAAATTATCTTCTCCCCTGCCACCCCTTTTTCTGTGGCAAGAGCAGTGACAAAGCTATTTATCACTCAGCCACACACCTCTTATCTCTACTTGTTTGAGCAGACTCTTTCAGGATGAAACCTCTACAGATTTCATACCACAAACCACTCAAGAATTTTACCCAAGCTAATGATTGGCTCTGGTCCTTTGCCCTCTAGGTCTCAACAAACTCTCCTCCTCCAGCTGATCTATATTTAGGTATACAGCAGTATTCTAAGTTTCATCATCTTTTCCCTCAAAACCATAAAGATTTTATGATTAAGTCTAGTCTTTGCTGCAACACTAAGAAGTTTCCTGGGGCTTGCCAGAGTATCAGGCCCACGTGTCATCATAATGCTCCACTAACTAAAACCACAATAATGCTCTATTAACTAAAACCACAATAATGCTCCACTAATTAAAACCACAAGCTCAGAAAGACGGAGGAGAGGTAACAAAGGAGCCCTAAAGAAGGGAGGACCCTACAATAAAAAGTGCATAAAAGGAACAAGTTTAAACATCAGTGTTAACTAAAACAAGAATCTTGCCTTTAGTTATTTCCAGTTTTGGTGGCTCTTCTATTCTTGCTTCACTCCACTGCCATGTTGTTATCTCCTATAAATGTCTTGTTCCTTTTGTTTTCTTGTCACCCACTCCTCACCCTCTTTCCCCACCACCCTGCTTTTTTCCCAGAAAAGATGAATCTCAAACCATGCCAGTTTGTTCCATTTGTGTCTGTCAAGTAGCATCTCAAGCTTTCTCTCCCCCGGGGCAATCCTGGAGGATGCTGTGAATCACTTCCCAGCAGCATTATGGAAAAATCTGGGGCTTCATTGCAGGCCCTGGGTAGAAATGCCCGTAGACCCCATGCACCATCAGGAGTTTGTACCTTGCTGCAGGGAGCAATCCAGTAGGCTATGGCAAGGAAGGGCAGGCCGATGGAGACTCCAAAGACAGCCAAGAACTTCACAGCTATGGATTGCTGCCTTAAGCCTGAGAGGTTTTCATACCACATGGTGAGCAATTGCTGCTGGCAGTTGGGGTGAGCAACGAACTGTGAGAAAAGCAGAAATAGAGACATCAGTAGCATTGTCTGAAGAGGATGAGATTTCAGGGAATAACCTTCTGAACTTGCCCATGGAACACGACAGGTCATGTCTTTGTTGTCCAACAAACAAACGGAAAACTGCAAACCAGGCACACAAGACCCCCAGGTACTGGCAGAATGTGCATCACTTCTGATCCTTGTCTTCTCTAGAGTAAAGCTATATTTATATTATTAAAAAGCAGAATGTCTGAGCCAAACCCCAAAATCCATGTGGTCAGCACTGACAAAATGCCTCTGAACAAGTTTCCTCTTGAGGTAAGACAGTCTACCCTGAGATTCAGAAAAGACACAGAGGTACTTGGAAGTCAAGCTGAAAAACACCATCATGACTTTGCTAAAGACAGAGGCCCTTGACACAGCAGCTTAACACAGCACTAATATTATATTGTTCTACTCACTGTAAAAAGACCAAAAGGGAGCCATTCAGCAGGTCTCTCCTGCAAATTATGAGTTCTGGCTGGTATTTTGCTACTTTAAGTGCTTTATCTCAGAGTACCTTTCAAAATATGACAGCTCATTCTTTACTGATCAGACAAAAAGACAAATTCAGAAGCAGAAGGAAAAGCTGTGGTGCTCTGGTACAGAAAGTACCTGTTTTGTACCCTGTAACTGAGACTCTTCTGCAGTTTACTGTTCAGCGGTAAAAAAAAGAGATGAAAGAAAAGGCGAGCAGCAGAGAAGTGAAAAGGACAATTTCTTAATGGCAAAATTACAGCACCACCAGATCCCACCTAACAGTTTAATAATACAAGATTAAACTTCTTTATTTTATATTGTTCTTTGAGGTGATTGAATTTAGAATGTGGCTATCTTTAGTCACAAAGAAGGATAATTAAAAGGCAAAATAACAGAAAGAAAACATGAAAAATAAATATGTTGCTGATGCAGTTAATTGCATTAGCAGAACCGAGGGTTTCATTTGTTAGTTCAGTGGCTGAATGAATGTTCCTAGGAGGGAAATATAAAATGCTCTACTATTTCAAAGAGCAGAACTTTCTGGAAGTGAAAGGGAGGATGAAGAGGGTCAAGAAAAAAGAGAGGAGGAAAGCAGAGGCTGCTGAGGCTTGGCGGCCGCTGCTGCCCTGCCTGGCAGTGTGGACAGGGACCAGGTCTGGCAGCCGCCCCTTGCCCTGGATCAGCCCTTTAAGCTGAAAGATTTCAGCTGTTTGTAGTTTTCTTGGGACCGAAAAGCAGAGAAAATTCTAACTGTGCTTTCATCTTCACTATCTGTGAACCATGATCGAATCGGGAACTTAATGGACCCTTTTAGAGGTGTTTGCATAACAAAACTGTTCCTGTTCAGAAGGAAATATGGTTGCACAGTAATTAGGATTGCTGTGGAAGAGCACTTTTCCTTCATTAATAGCACATTAGCAGCTGTTTAAAATGTGCTTTTGAGATGAATTAGGCTTTGGGGGCTGCATTTCTCAAAAAGAAAGAAAAAAAAAAAAAGAGACTTTACCCCTTCCACTGAATAAATCAATCAGAACAAAGTAAATTGATAGGTACTTTTAACCTCCTTTGTCTTTAGAATTTTTTCGTGGAGATATTAACATTTTGGTATGCTTTCTCTTAAGCTGCTTTCAAAAAAAGAGAAAGCTTTCAAAAAAGATAATTATAAATCATGAGTCCTAGTCCTTCTGAGCATTTAAAGTTTGAGGTGGTGACAGCAGTATTACATGGAGGCATTTCCTAATGCCCAGTGTTTATGTTTGTCCTAATGCTGCTCGGGCTTGTTATCTTTCTGGCAAATCAACAGAAAAATGAAGTGGAAGGAAGCTCAGTAGAGAATTGATCCCTTTTGCAAGTTTTATTTTAAAATATCATGAATTCAACAACAACTGTAGTGACTCATGGAAAGGGAAATCACACTGGTGAATGTGCAGACTCCTGGGATGAAGGGCTCAAGCAACATCCAGACTTCCTCCTCCTCTTGCAATTGTTCACTGCATTATGAGAATTGATTCAAACAAAGAATTTTGGTTGTCCTTGGCAATGAGACAAAGACTTCCGGTTGGTATTTCAGAAACTTCATCAGACATTTTAATCTGTCCATTTTTTCACTTTGTCTGGGAACAGCTACAGTGAAAATACAAATATAGGAAAATTGAGAAGGAATTGCCATAAAAGCCAGTTCAGTGGAACATTTTATTTTGTACAAGGCCATAAAGACAGGCAGAGTGGCATAGGGCCTTGATGGTGTTCATCTTACTCTGATTATTACAAAAATGAGGGAAAAATAAGTTAAGGATCAGAAAGATGAGAGCATGAATGAGTTTTGATCTGTTATTTGTTTACAGCAAGCAGTACAGTTTTCATTGTTTTCTCTATCAGACATTAAAGTAACACACAGTGACCCTCGGGCACTGCCAGCCCTCTCTCTATCGACATTTCAGAAACTGATCTTAGATCTCCTGAGAGATGTTACAGAGCCATTTAACTTTCTCTCTCCCCCGGGAATGGGCACTGACACCAAGTTAAAGATTACACTAATGCTTTGCTTAGTGACTTAGGCACGGAGAACAGAACTTGAGACAAAAGCTTCAAGGCAGAATGCTTCAAAGCATAATGACAAATGGTGATGTGAGATATTGAATTTCAGAGGACTGAATGCTGCAGTGCTTTTTCAATGTTCCCATTAAACGCTATTTTCCTTTCTTCAGTGCCGGAAAATGAGGCGAGAAGGCTTTTAGGGACAAACTGTGCATGCTCCTGTGCTGCAGACAAGAAAGAGCAGTGTGACCAGGGCTGTGCAGAAGGGCAGGATATCTCTGATTGAAATGGAAGCACTGGCAGTGGAGGGGATTGCCTGGCTCCAAAACCAGCCACTTAAAAGCATTGAGTGCTTTATCTCCTGGGCAGAGGCAGTAAGGTAATGCTTCAGGACCTGCGAGCTCAAGCAAAATGTTTTCCAGTGCTTCTGCATTCAGAAACCACGGTGGGAGCTTTCCTGGTCCCATGGCCCTGGGGTCCCAGTAGAGGGCAGTGCTTTTTCCTGGTACTGTGCATACCTCTTGCCATAGGAAGGAAATTGTACTTCGCTCCAGCCTATCAGTCACACAGCTTTTTAAGTTAGAAAAAGGCTAAAAATTATAATAAAATCACACATCAATCAGCTCAAATAATGAAGCTGCCAAAGCAGCGTTTCTGAGAGGCAGCAAAAGACTCAGGAAAGTATTGACACCTCCAAAAGCCCCTGTCCTGTGCTACAGGGGATTAAAGGAGAGAGATTAATATTTGTCTGGAATATGGAAAAAAGTTTCTCAAAGACTTCAGTGGGAATTGAAAGGACCCAAAGGAACAGTTTTACATATGGGAATAAAGAAGGTATTTCAGAGACCACTGCAGATACCACATTGAGTGATAACTTTTCCACATTTCTGTCTAATTCGATGTGTGACAGCTCTTTCTGGTAGTTTCACATGTATATGCATTGTGGGGAAACACTTTCCAGCCCTTATGACAGAATGAGAGTTTTTTCCTCAGCATAGTTGTTCAAAAAAGCAGGAGTTTCACTCCACAGATGATAAAGTACCTTTGCATTTCTATAAACATAAAGTTACTTCTGATAGAAAACACTGTAATAGAGAGGCTTTTATTTTGAATTTTCTATTATATTGAACAGAGAAAGAGCCTGTAATGAGGGAGGGGAGGGG
>VZRV01023441.1:596175-781751 GCA_013398115.1 Falcunculus frontatus | reverse complement strand
GGAGAGGAGAGGAGAGGAGAGGAGAGGAGAGGAGAGGAGAGGAGAGAAAAATCTCTCTTGGACAGAAAAATGGTGTCAGCAGAAATAAGGAAACTTAAGGCAAGACAGGTAAAAGACAGAGGTCAGCCTCAGATGATTGGAATTAATCGTACAGAAGGAAACCAGTATCTCTTTTATTACTGAAATAATTCTATTTCCCTTAAAAATACAGAAATCTGCCACTGAGGCAAAAGAATTAACCACTCAGACAGGATCATCACTTTTTTAATGTACCCTACACTGAATAGCCAGGGGCTGTGGTAGGAAGGAAGAACTCATCAGTGAAGCAGTGAAAGCAGTTTAAAACCCTGCATATCAGAACTAACAACATGAACCTGTGACTGAGGTGCTCCTCTCATGTCCTCTCAGCTTGTCCCTTCCCTGTCAGCCTTATGGCAAACCTCAGTGTGTTTAATCACTGAGTGTGAGCTAAAAAGGAGCTGCTTAAATAGACTTTCAGGAGAACACTGGGGATGTCAAGAGACGCTGGCAGGGGCAGGGATGAGCTATTTCTCTTTCCATCATGTAGCTGCATTCATGTCCTTGGAACAACCTTTCTGGGTTCATTATTAAGCATTTATCTTTTGATGTAGCTCTTTGCTTCTGCAAGCCTACATTTATTAACACATTTTAGGCTGCAGCACCTGCTCACAGGAACCCTGGACTGGGTGTGTAATGCTTCAAATGCCAGAGATCTGAGGGGAAGTGCTGACTCAAATGAGTCATGCAGAGGGTTTCAATTGTCGTCTCGTGCCTCTGAATTACAAGTGAGAAAGAAGGGAGCAGCAAATGGGTTGCATACATGGCTTTTCCCATTTTGCCAGCATCCCTGCCCATGGCAGGAGGATTGGACCTGGGTGATCTTTAAGGTCCCTTTCAACCCAAACCATGGTGTGATTCTGTGTTGCCAGGAACAGAGGAGCAGTGATCCTTCAGGGATCCACACGTTGGAAAAACCGGGTGGGATCTGAACCCCACACACTGTGTGCTCTGGAAAGTTAAAAGTACATCAGAATTATCATGAAGATTTCCTGACACCTCACAGACAAACACAGCCTGAGCTGAACTTGCTGTGCTTGTATTTCCAGCAGGACCACAGCCAGTGCTGGTCTGGAATTGGGGGTTCCTTGGCAGCTTTGCTGTGCTTGAGCAAAGCAGAGGGAGGGAGGGAGGGAGGGAAACCTGGGCTTGCTGCATAGGCAGTGCCATGTTTCTCCCAGCGAACCCTTCACCAAAGGAGAAATGAAATCATCCTTTTTCAGCAGGTTGCTGAAGGCTGTGGGAGTATCAGCAAACATTGGCAGGGGTGGAAAAAACTCAGGGAAAGGTCAAAGCAGGATATTACTGCTCTTCCTCTGAAGGGTGAAAAATACACTGCCATTTCACCAGAGAGGATCAGATGAATTAAGGGGTATACATATGCCCACATGCAAATGACAGGGGAAAAAAAAATCAATGAATGTATTAAAACAAAACATAATTCCTTTGCTTTTATAACACTTTTCCCTTTTGAAGATTCTTGTGATATTTTAAGCATTTTAAAGACTTGAAGCCTAAATAAAGGGTCTGCATTTATACTGAATAATGTACTTTTCTTGAACTGAAACATACATTTTTGGGGGTGGAAAAAAAGGTGGAAAATGTGTCAAAACATTTTTTTAATCCACTAAAAGACCCATTGCAGAGTTGTTCCACCTGATGCAGAGCAGAAGACGACAGAGCTCAGTGGGAATTACTGAAGTTTGCTGGAAAACTCACAGTGCAGGGAAAGACCATCACAAGCAGAAGCCTTTTCTTATCTCCACGTTGTACTCTGCTCTGTGAACCTCCAAGTGAACAAAGAGTCCTTTGTTTTGTAGAAACTAATCTGAGACCTTAGCAGAAGCAGGTGGGATATTCTATATGGTATTATGGATTTATTTCATGCTGTAGAGTGCGAAAAAATTTGCCGTTAGCAAATGCTTGTGCTGCTAAATTCTGACAGCTGAAGTTGTCAGAGGATAAATATGGCTGGAACTTGGTTCACTCTTTGCTGTTGTGGCTGCAAGAGAGGCAAGTAAAACTGCAGAAAGATTAAGAAAGAAATAGAAAAGTACATGCCCTACTGTTAATGAATTAAAAATAACAAGTAAGGTTCCATTCCAAAGACCCATGCTGTGACATCAGGACCTTTTCACAAAAGAGACCTGCTCTAATTATAGTTAAATTCTATCCATGGCCACAGGCCCAGTTTTAAAACCACTTTGCACCAGAGTAACCTTAAAAGAGAGAGTAAAAGCAGGTCCAAATTCCTTTGTCCAGATGCAAAAGCAAGATTTTCATGGATGAAAGAAAATTCAACTGATCAAGACTCATTTCAGTGTGATCTGACCACAGCACAAAAGGCAACACTACATGACAAAAGGTCCTCTGAGGTATTGCTGCAGACACTCAAGAACAAGGAAATGTCCCTGTCCTGAGGATTGCTGCAGCTTTCCCTCTGTCCCTGGGGTTCATTTGACTGTCTAATGGCATCACACAAATATTCATGAGGTTCTTGCTCATCCTGCAGATGAGCTTTGTGACAGGCTTGGTGAATATTCAGACCTGCTGTCTGGAGTCTAACTTTAGTGGTTTTAAACCTGTAGCAAAGGGAAAAGATTTATATTTGTAAGCAGGGCCCAGATGAGCCAGAATTATCAGGAAAAAAAGCCCTAACTAATTGTGCACCTTCAGTCTCTGAGTTACTTTTAAGGCATAAGCCCACAAGTATTTAGTTCCGTTTTAGTAATAAATTGCACCTTTCACAAAACCTTTCGCATTGTTTCCTTCTGAACCAAAGTATCTTTCTTATTAGAGCCATTTGGCAGAGGGAAAATATTCACATCAAATCCCAGGATACTCGCACATTCCCCATTTTAATTGAAATCCAATATCTGGATCCACTTGCTGGTTGACCTGAGTTAACCAGTACAAAATTATAATTTTGAACAGTTAAAACCTTCACATAGCTCCAGTTTACAAGCACATCTCCCTCCTGTGACTCATTCTGCTCTATAAAAACAAGAGTGTTTGGGGCAGATTTGCTCCCTGCTAAATCAGTGAGTACATTAACAGGGCTGGGATCTCACTTTGCAAAGGTGACAAGGGACAGAACCAGGGCAGTCAAGGTCCCAGTGCTTGTGTGATTGTCCCAAAGCCTCATGTGGCTCAGCTCTGTAAAGGCCATGGCACAATCCTGTTAGGATGAGCAACGTGGGTGGAAACAGGCTTTGACCAGGCACAACTTAAAACTCAATAAAAATAAATTAGTCTAATAGAAAACAAAAATAATGGGGTAAATAAAACTGCCAAGACCATTGCAAATGCAATTTGCCCATTGACATTAATGCTTTTCAGTGCTGACTGGAAAAGCAAAATTAGTCATAACAGTGGAAGGGACTTCTGTTGTTCTCCTGTTAATTTTATACCATATGAAATGAAAAGGTAAGTCTGATATATTTGAGGTGTGTAACTAGAAAATGTAGAGTTTTCCCAAATTCATTAACTGGTTCAGTTTAAACCTTGTTTTGCCTTAAGTTTCTTTATAATTTGACTTTCCTGAGACAAAGATAGGGCTTTTTTGGGCTCAGCATTCTTCTCTAGGGTAGGGAATAAGGTGGTTGGCTCTTTGGAAAACTTCAGTTTCTTGTTCTAGTGGGCTGTGTGTTTTCTGAAGAGATTTATTGTTACTGTCTGATTTCTCCTCTTTTTACATATATGAATAAATCTTATCACCGAATTATTTATCTGAAAACAAGAAACCGAATTGCAAGTCCCAGCCTTTAACGTTCCAGGATTTTCATATCTGTACAAAATCAAAAGCACTTGAAAATCCTTATTATTGAATTATTCATCTGAAAACATGCCACAGTAAAAAACTACCAAACAGCAATGTCCCTTTGGTATGTAAAAAAACAGCCACAGAGGGCACAGAAGGAGAGCTTTAAAACACCAGAGCCTCTTCCTCCCTCAGGAGAGCCAGGAACTATTTTCTCTTGGCCACACGGTGAAGAAATTGGGCTGGTGCTCGAGCTCAGATGCCTCTAGTGTGGATGGATTTATTCCCCGCAGGGCTGATGGGGAGACAGACCTGCCCATAGAAGGAGACTCCTCTCTCCATCAGGTATAGAGTCCCAAAAAGGTGCCCAAATGCAGACATCTACAGGTGTGTGACAGGAAGCTCACACAGGGGAGCCTCACCCTGGGACAGTATCCATGCAGATCCACATTTAAATATTACTTGGGAAAAGGCCTTCAATAACTGGAAATACTGATTTATTTATATTTATTTTAAGGGTTCTACTCATCCATATCTGACTTTTCATCCCATATGCACCTTTACGGGTCTATTGCCTATGGGGAAATAGGCAAAGTCAAAATTGAAGTCACCTAAGGTCAGGTTTGTAGCAAACCATATGAAATGCTCTTTCCTGTGGGTATTTTGTTATTAATAAAGGTAATTTTAAGTCCTTTCATATGTGATGTACATCCATGCAATGATTTTGATGTGTTCCTCTGCTCAGTCAGTATCTTGTCAGTATCTAAGACCCTGACACTTTGCAAATGAAAATAATTAAGTCTGCATGTTACAGTAAATTGGGAATATTGCAAACAATATTCAGGTTGGAGAAATGATTCATTGAAACCTTAAGAGGATGGATGTATGGGCAGGAAATAACAAAATGAGATTCGTCAAGGAAAACAAAAGAGATTAAAACATCTGGGAAAAAGGAAATAATCAGAGTCACAGATTTTAGTGGGAGGAAGGAACCTTGCTAATGAAATACTCAGATATAGAAATGAGTTGGGAAGGGAAGTAACTCCTTCCCTTTCCAGTCTCTGTCAAAACATCTGCAACATGCAATTAAAGATGTAAAAAGAAAAATTACATGGATAAGCTTTAGAGTCCAGAATGACGACAGTGTTTCCACTGTTCACTTAGATATTAAATTGCATTTTACAGCATTCACTGGCTCTCCCCTGTTGGAAATGAGATACTTTTCTTCTCACCACCCCTGCCCAAGCTATCAGTGACTTCACAAGACCTCAGTTAAATATTCCTGAAAAAAAAAGTGGGGGAAAAAAATTAACTAGGGATTGCAGAAACAGGAAGACAACTTCCTGAAAGCTCTTTTGATTGAGGAGTTCTCCTCTTTGAGGCTTCTCATTAGATGGTAAAACACAGCCCTCTCCTGTTCCAAGCCATATCTGTGCATGTTACAGCCACGGGGGCACTGAAAGATCAATGTTCATCCTATGAGAAATTCCTAAACTAAAGTTGTGGATCTGAATAATTCCATTTGGGTTACCAAAATGTAGTTTTCCATTGGTGTTAAGGCTGGTGTGCAGGCTGTGGGCAGTGCCCCGGTGTGCCCTCTCCCCTTTGCCCGGCAGCAGTCCCTCCCCAGGGCACTCCCCGCAGGACTCTGCAGGTAACTGCAAATTGAGAGCACACAGATGTCACCCACCATGGCACGTGGCACTGATACACTCCTTGCTCTCCGAGGCGAGAAGTGTCAGAACTTCTTGTCAGTTCTGGGTTTCTCCTGCCCTCTGTTCTCTGCCTTATTTTCCTGTGCTTCCCATGCAAAACCCAAGCTTTCCCAGGTAACCTTCCTGAGGATGCTCTAGTGGAGCTGTGCCCCAGCCTGTGTTTGGGGCAGTGTCTGTAACTGCACATTTTGGGGGGCAGAACTCTCTCTTCAGCACAGGCAGGGCTGGTTCTTTTGCCCATTCAGGGACTAACCTTCTCCAGCTCGCACTCAGCCTGTTGCAGCAGTTGATGAGAGCTGGGACTTCTTATGCCCTCGAGTATCTGAGTCGCGTGACCAACGCAGTGAAAAGTTATAATCTAATGCAGCCATCAGTATTCTGTTCAGAGCATCCTCCGTATGTTAATTATTAATAATATAGTTATGAAAAAAGTTCCTGTTCCAGCTCTCTCTTAAATAGGATTTACACAGCCATCTGGTGTTCTGTTTAATTCTTTTTTTTTTTTCCCAACCCAATTTGTGTGTCTTACTATTAATTAAATTAAAACTCATGAAAGAGAAAGGTGCTCTAGCTTTGTGGTGGTTATGAACAGAGCTGCTGAGAAGACAGAGGTGGGCACTCAACATTTGCAATTAAAAGAATACAGCAATGATAATTCTGCTGTTGGGAAAGGAGGAAAATGAATGTTGCCTCCTACAGAGGTGCAACAGCTTCACACCTACAGAGAAGCAACAGCCTTACAGCTAAAGGTATATGTTGACACAAGTCCCCTGCCAACATTAAAGAGAGACAAGAAAGGATCATATTGGTACAGACTAAAATGAGAACATAAAATATGAAGGCATCTGTGCAGCTGATATACAGCTGCAAAATAGTTTTTTTCTGAGACATCAAAACTTTAATTTTCTCATCATTGGCTGTCCAAAGGTAGTTCTAACCTCTGTACATCTGCCTCTCAAAAGTAGAAGTCATATTCTGGCTTAATTAGAATGAGTTCACACACAGAAAAAATGTGTGCTACCCTTACATTTCAAGTATCTGGGTGAGAACAAATTTGTTTGAATGTTTGAAGAAAAGAAAAAAAACATTACTATAACATTTTCAGTCAAGAATACAGTAAGCTTTCAGATGTTGTAAACCTGCATGAGGAGCAGACGAGGGTATCAGAGCTCATGGTCCTTGGGATCAGAACTTCAGCTTAGCAACTCAAGCCACTTTTGGTTATAATCCACCAAAACCACCTGCTCCACCTTAATGCTGCTTTTCATTTTGTCACTTCTATGAGCAGCTGCTGGACTCCACCACAGTTTGCTCACACCAGGAGAGTTCCTAGCCTCTACTTCAGTGTCCAGGTTAACACCTGAACAGCCTGGCTGCAGCATCATCAGAGTGCTTGGCTGCTCCTCCTGCAGCCAGCCCTCCTCCTCCCTGTGCCCCAGACCCTGCATGGTTGGGAGAGCAAGAAATCTCTTATTGGCTGAAATGTGCAAGGGCAAAGCATCACGAAACAGCACCAGGGGAGACAATGGTAAATGTGCAGCCGTCCCATAACGTGGGCTGAAAGTTCAGTTCTTGGAAAGAATCCAGGGCTCAGTAAATGCTTAAGTGTTTGAAAATATTTTTTTTTGCTCTTGACAAACTGTTCCCATTTTAATAGTTTTCAAGGAATTATTAAGACAGCTGATCTAAACAGAAAAATGCCTCTGGAAAACTTGAGCAGAGAACATTTGAGTGAATTTTTTCCAAAAATCCTGGGGTACAGAGTGATCAATTAGTTCTTTCAAAAAGTGGTAAGAATATCAGCAATACAGCATTTTTATAAACATCTTTGTAAAGTACTGTAATTTTGGATTTCTCTTTGGCGCAAAATATGTAGAAGTAGAATTTCCTAATTCTTCAAATGTCTTTTATAGAAACTCCTTTAATTAGAGCCTTAAGCTTCTCACCATCATCTCATATGTGCTAGTAGCATGCTTTGCAAAAGAAAAAAAAAGGAAAAAAAGACCCAACAAGTGAAGCCTGTAATTTTTGATGCTTTCTTGAATGACTTTACAAGATTCATCTCAAACTTTGTAAATTAGGAAAAAAGATAATGATCAATAAAGCCGTGTCCTTTCACTTGACCAGAGAATTGCTTTTCTGAAGTTGAAAATGAATGAGGTAACAGGGGACTTTAATGGGAAGCAAAGAAGGAAAAATGCAGAGACAGACCATTTAGGGCATGGACAAAAACCTGCAGTAGGTACCAGCTGCAGTTTTACTGAGCAGGGGAGGTGCCAAGGCTTCAGCCCTGATGTGAACACGGGATTTTCCTTACACACTGTGGCTGCAGCAACTGCACTGTATGAGGATAGTGAAGTAACACAGAAATTTAAAAGAACAAGGCAGATTTTAAAAGATTATGCAAAGGCCTGATGAAACTCTGCAAATACAATTGCTCTTCTGTCTGAGGATGGGAGTCCTTGACATCTTTCCCAGACTCTGGAAATAAAAGTGTGATGAAATACAGACTGCATCAGCAGCTGTAAAAGTAAAATAATGGATATTAAATAATAATTTTCAATGTGTTTCATTGCTCTCTGCAATTTTTCATCCAAGAAAGCCTATTGTAGGCACTGAGTGTTAATATGGAAATGTGAATTAAGAAGCTAATGGTAGAACTAGATTTTTTAAACATCAAATATTTCTTAAAATTTCACATGCGAGTGCAAATATTTAGTCTGGATATGAACTTAATGAAAAAAGTAACTCAAAACCACTAACACCTCTTTTTTCGTTGTTTTTTTTTTTTTCAGACCATTCTGAAGTCCCTAAAGTTGTCTTGTCTAAAACTCCTGTGCAAGCAGGGTCATCCCAGAGCACATGGCACAGGATTATGTTTGGACGGTTCTTGAATATCCCCAGGGAGGGAGACTCCACACTCTCTGGGCAATCTGTTCCAGTGCTTGGTCACATGAACAGTAAAGAAATTCTTCCCATATCCAGGTGGAACTTCCTGGGCGTCAGTTTCTGTCTGATGCCTCTTGTCCTGTTACCTGGAGCACTGAGCAGAGCCTGGTCCATCCTCTCGACACCCTCCCTGCAGACACTGACAGACATTGATGAGGTCTCTCAGTTCTCTCTTCTCAGGTCTGAACAGGCCCAGCTCCCTCAGCCTTTCCTCATAAGAGACGTGCTCCCATCCCCTAATTATCTTTTCTGTCCTCTGCTGGCCCCTCTACAGGAGCTGTACATCTCTCTAGTACTGAGGAACTCAGGACTGGACACGGTCTAGTCCTGATGAGCCATTAGCTTTGAATAAGTGACTTGAAATTTACAGAATCTGTCCAAGAATCGGTTTATTAAATATGGGTAATACTTCACCCTCCCTCTCACCTCTCTCTATTATTGGATTTCCTTAAAATGAAAATAGATTTCGAAGCACAGGATTTGTACACATAAACCTAAATATCTCTCAACTGAATAAAAAGTTTGCACCTGAAATGCATTGCCTCTTAAGGAAAGAATTACTGTGTTACCATAACACAATGTCTTTGTTCAGCAAGTGTGACCAATATCAGTCTATTATCATGTCACTGCCAAAGCCCAAAGCCATTTATCTGAATGTGTCTCTGTCTCCCACAGATTGAACTATCTTGTTTTGGAGTTAGCAGTTAAATACTCATCTTACACATAGACACACACTGGCTGCTGAAAAGAATGTGCTGGACAGTGCTGACCTGAGAGTCATCACGAGACTGCTGAATGCTCATGGTCATATCCTGCAATTAGTTTAACCATTATTATCAGTGTGCAGCAAGTTGTTGTGATCCAGAAAGGATGCTCAAGCTTTCCTGGGCATAGGAAGATATTTATACATGAAAAGATCACCTGTACATCACCTACTGGTGCTTTAGGTCGGTGTTCATGCACTGTGAAAAGTTGCACATATAGGCAGGGTAAGAAATGGGGGAATGTCCCTCTGGAACCAGCTAATCTAGGATGGAAGTGCTCAGAGCAGCACAGCAGCTCCAGCTCGTGGTCTTGGTATCAAAAGGATGACACAAATATTTAGAAGGATAAGAGAGCAAAGTATCACAGGAGATTTCATACATTGAAAAGGCTCGAGGCTCTGACCAAGGTTTCTTGCAACTCAGAATGTTCCATGGTCCTGTGACTGATGATTCTCAGGCCATGGATCACTGGTCACTGTTCCCTGATGAGGTGCTATCTGTGTCTCTTAGATTAGTTCATTTTCTGAAAGAGCACCAGAGCAAGTTTGGTCTCTTGTTACCAAAGCAACAGCTTCAATAACTAAACTTGACCCAGCTTGTTGAACATCTGACTAAGAGCGAACGGAGATGTTCAACTTGGTTTTGGTGATGGAACAAAGCAGAGACACAAAAGCTTAGGAGAAAATATTTGGCTCCATACTACGTGCTCCTGCATGAAAGCATTTAATTTTAAACGTATTTTAAGATTCTCTTTAATTAATGGCTTTCATAACAGGAAAAGACCTTCTCCAGCCAGCACAGCAGCACAGTCAAGAGGCAAAATGGAGCAGGTGGTGGGTTTGGGAGGGGAAAGAGAGAGCAGATGCTAGCTTGAAAATTTGGAACGCTCTTCGAGTCCCGTAGCAGGAGCCCAGTTTCCATCAATGCATATTGTAAGAGCAATTAATGGGGACCACCCAGGCCTAGAATTTGCCAGAATAACATTTTCCATTCACACAACACACTTCTGTAAAGCTGAATAGTTTTAAACACTTTTAGAAGAATTTATTTTTCACTTTGCAAGTAATCTTCTCCATATTAAAGGTTGTGAGAAAATGCAAAACAAACCACAAGTTGCTAAAACTCTAGGGATAGTCCTGGTCCCACTGAAATCTCTCTTTTGTTTATTTTTCAGGTGACATCAAGGAAGCATCATTATATGTGATGACATATTCACCAGGGACCCACAGGAAACTTATTTTAAGTTTCAAATAGTAAAGAAAATCAGTAGAAGTAATAAAAAAGGTTGAGAGTGGACTGATTCTTACCTTTTTGACCTCATATTTAATAGCAAGTTTAATCCTGCTCAGACTTGGCCGGTGGTGCTCAGGGCACAAATGGATGTTCACATCTCCATTCAGAATAGCCTCCACCTCTTCAGTGTCTCTGCACAGGTCCAGCACCCCCACGACAAAGTCCTTGCATTGCATAGATAACTTCCGATAGTCGTTCTGAGGGAAAACAGGAAAAAAAGGGTCTTAAATTGTCCACTGGAAAACTGTGCTGCAAACAAATGAAAAAAGGAAGAGAGAGCAATTGTGAGCAAGGTTACTTCTGCAAAACGACTGCCTGGAAGAGTAAGAAAGCATTTGATTTCACACAGCATGTTGATGGCTTTTCATGAAAGTACAGGAACTCCTCCAGACTTAACTAGCTATGTCTCTATCAGCAGAATAGTTTGCATGACAATAGAACAAGCTTTACAGAACAAGTAAATTTCTAGGGAAATTTTGATTTTAAACAATCAGTTGATCTCTCCTCTCTATGTGGCATATCTCTAGGAATGGAAAAATATGGCCAAAAAAAAGGCCCTGATAACTGGTTAAAATGTACAGCAATTTTTTCAGTTTAGGTTCTTTTCTAGTAATTCTTTCTTTAGTAACTTTCAAAAAGTTTCAGACTGGTACAACAAGCTGGAGCATCACACACAGATATGTTCAAATGAATTATATAGCTGTTATACCAACTTCAGCCTCAAACCTTAGAATTTAGCTAAACATTCCCAAAAGAGCATCCAGATGATCATTGTTATAATACCTCTCCAGGAAATGGGACTTCAGAAACTCAACATGACTTCCTGTGAAATAATTTCACTTTGCAAGCCCAAATTATACTTATGGGATAAAAGATAGCCTATAGCTGACTTGACAGAGGGCTAGAAGAGCAATTTCCCTGCCTTAAATTAAATTGTGATTGATTTTCACATGCTGACACTTAAAAATCACTTAAACATCTGAGTAAATTTTGTAAATTAGAACACAATTAAGGCTACCATTAATATCATAACAAAATGATGATATGAAAGGCTTGATGCAACAAATAGGAATAATAAGCATAAGACAAGCTCTTACTGACTTGAGAGGTCTTTTCAAATTAGGTTTGATAAGTTAATTAAATTCAGTACCTTATCTAATTAAGCCAGCAGACAAAAGAAGAAGATAGTTAAACCTGGCTTTGTTGAAATGATAAGGGTAACCTGGCTTAGTGCTTCTATATTTTCTAAATTATCAATTCTATCATTTACACATAGCAACATATTAGCCTTCCTTGTTAGACACAGATCTCACAGCACTGTGCAAACATTCATTAATTAGGTAGAGCAGCACTGTCTAAAATATGATGCTATTAGAGGTGGCTTTACTTCTTTGGCCAGTTTTTCCGTTTCAGAACTGAGATGATAATGAATATTTTAAATCAGTTGGTTTAATGACTTGGGCATAGGTTTGAGGTTGCTCCTACTGTGCATGTGTGTGTGTGTCCCAACTTCGCTTTCCATGCATGGAAGAGCTGGGAGGAGCACAGAATAACTGAATAATCACGGGGAACCAGAAAGGACTGGAAGTGGGGCATTCTCACAAGAAAGGGGGAGGCCATTTTGCTCCGTGTTTAGGAGAAGGGGCTGAAAACAGCTGGATAATAGCAGGGATTTTACTGATGAGACCTTCTGCAAGGTGAAACTTGTATGCTTACGCCCTCTTATCTATCAAAAAGGTTTAAATCTGAGTTCCTCTTTTGTCCTTCAGTGCTGTAATCAGACCAGATGTTGTAATTGTGTTGTTGATGGAGAGGAGCAAGAACTTCGAATCTTCATTAAGAGGAGACATAAGAGTCCAACAAGCAAATCTTTATCTGGGTGAGTGGCCCGTTGCAGAAGCTGCAGCACCAAGACTTCCATAAAAGTGCCAAGCTAGAGCACTGAGATTTAAGATGCCCTTACATCTCAGGCAGAAAATGATGGTCCATTTACATCTAAATCTAGTACCTGAGCATTTTGTGGAGATAGATAGGATTTGTGGAGTAAATGTTTTCAAATGCAGGGTGAGGTAAGGTCTGCAATGTAAATGAAAGACAGATTGTTCTTTATGGCTTCAAAGTGCTCCTCTCAAATCAGTTCCATGCTTTAATCTTCCCCACACCAAGATGAATCTCAACGAATAGAAAGCTTGCCTCTTCACTGAGAGAATAGATGGCCAAACAAAAATGTCAGCCTCACAATAACTACAGAAATAGTGAAGGACAGCAAAAATATATAGATCTGAAAATACACGTAGAGTGGGAATGAAATGCCTTGCTGCCACAGGTAACGGAGATACTTAATTAGCCCAGCAGTCTTAAGAAAAACAAGAGTGAGAACTCTGCTGAGCTTTAATACCATTCTCTAGGTAGTGTTTGCAAAGTTCACAAGCTTATCTCTTAACCTGCACATTTTAGGAAATTCTCATCAGCACTTCACATCATCTGAGCAACTAACTTGTATTAGAGTAGATTATTTTCCCTCTTTTCTTTAAGGAAAGAGGTTTAGTAGCAAGTAGGAAAGTGCTTCCAAAGCATCTGCAAATGGCAGGTTCTCAGCTGGCAAACTCTATCAAGACCCAACTTTATTCACATCTTCAAGCCTAATGCTTTTACTGGTTCTGTATATTTGTAGAGACTATGGATGATTTCCCCATTCCAAGTTTTTTACTCTGATTTTTAAGTAGACACAAGCAGCCATACACCCTACCCAAGATACAGGCTGTAGAAAGAATAAAGTAAAGTAAAATAAAATAAAATAAAATAAAATAAAATAAAATAAAATAAAATAAAATAAAAAAATAAAATAAAATAAAATAAATAATAAAAAAAAATAAACTGCCCTCCAGCAATTCTGCAACCAGGCAGGAGAGCAGATTATATCCCTCAGGAGACTGCTCATCTGTTAAGACAAGTCTCAAAGATCACTGAACCTGCTGTGCCTTTTGATGATCCCTTTTACAAAACCATTTGTCATCTTTGTTCTGGCTTCCTTAATGCTCACAGTCATCATAGAAAATCCTGATCACCCTGGTGGTGAGAACATGCTCAATGACTGTCCTCATGTCAGTGTATTTCTCTCAAGCACACATTATTCTTTACTTAAAAACTGAGATTAACAGAGGTCTGACAGCCAAGCTTCTCCTGATCCTGGCTTGCAAAGCACAGGTCTGGTGACGCAAGCAGAAATTCTGTACCTGCATCTAAAATCCTGAATTGCGAGTTCTGACGCATGGGAAGAATCCCAAGGAAGCCAAGAAGATTTATTCACAAGCAGCATCCAAGCTCCATCGGTGTTTGTGCCAGCACTCCGTATTTCACACATTTGCCTGTATTTCACATATTTGGAATCATTCAGGATCCTGCTTTCTCTGCAGGAAGGAGTGCTGGGACAGTGGGTAGAAGGCTGCACCCCAGGGCAAAGATTAGTGAGGGGTGGGAGGAAGAGGTAAAGGAGAACAAGGACACATTTCCGGATACTTCCAGACACTGGTGACCAGTTACAGGACCTGAAGGGATGGCCTGAAGCTGTATCAGGAGAGGTTCAGGTTGGATATTAGAAGAAGGTTCTTTACCCAGAGGGTTCTTGGGCACTGGAACAGGGTCCCCAGGGCAGTGGTCACAGCACCAATCCGATAGAGCTAAAGGAGTGCTTGGACGATGCTCTCAGAAACATGGCATTCTTGGGGCTGTTCTGTGCAGGGCCAGGAGCTGGACTTTGATGATCCATGTGGGTCCCTTCCAACTCAGAGTACTCTGTGATTCTGTGATCCTCTGTGATTCTTGTTACACCAAGGTGTTTGAAGATCATAGCCCTGAGTACTCCCATGACTCCGCCAGAACACAAAGAGGCAGATGGCCACTGTGTCTTGGGGTGCAAAGGGACAGTCTCCACTTCACCCCTGCCCTGTCAGCGAGATTTGACCCCTAAACCAGGCATTTCATGGCCCTGCTGTCTAAATAAGTTTTGTGGAGCACCATCCTGGCTGCAAGCCTGGATAGGCGGTGGATGGCAAGTGGGGTCAGACTTGTACCACAACAAGAAACTCAGGGCTGGAGACACAAAACCCAGCTCAGTCCTCCTGGCAGTGCAGCAAAAGCAGACACAGGCAATGACAATAACCCAAACCTTCCCAAGCACCCCAATCAGGTGCCATATTATAGAAGTTTGAGGATTATGAGGTTCATAAACAAGATGGATTTTTACAGTAATGAAAACTGCAAATCACACATGAGAGATGCTGGGGCCTCATCAGGCTGAGTGCTGTCAAGCCTCAGGGAGGAAGATGAGGGATACAAATAAGTAGGCAAGAGAGCCAGTCTGTTTCAAATAACACATGGAACAAAATTTTATTTCCAATAGAGACAGTGAGCAGGGAAGGATCGGGATAATGCCTGAGAGTGTTACAATATCATTTTTAAAAAACTAGAATGTAATAAAAGGATTCCAAATTAGTCATTTCCTGCTTCTTCTAACACTGTTGTGCATGTGGAGTTAAAAATGTCTAATTTTGCTGTTTTGAAAAGGCTGATGGTACTTGTCATTCACTGCAATTTCTCCAAGTACCCTATTATTATCTGTTGATTATGTTCTAAATGAACTCTGTCATGTCTCCACATCTGTTCAAAACCAACCAGATTTTTTCAGAAAAGAGCTGTTTCAGGTCAGAGGGATGGAGTTTGAGTAAAAAGTGAAATGAGAAAAACTAAGACCAGGAACCTATCTGGCATTTCTGGGTAGCATTAAATTTGATGTGCAAATGAAAGCTGTAGGCGCATTGCACAGAGCCTCTTTTTATGTTTCCTTGAGCTCTTGGCTCTTTGTATTTAATCTACATCACACATACACATATATCAAGGAGAGAAATATTGCATTGCTTAGATTAGCATTTTGAAAAGAGGCAGCAGAAAAGAAATGGAGAGGTAATTCTGTAAATATGAACAGAAAACTCCCCCAAGTAAAAATTATTGTAGAAAGAAAACAAAGCTGAGAGAAAGGAGTGGGACGAAAAGTAGAAGTATTTCATGCAAGATTTGAAATGAAATTGTTAGATAAACCATCATGTCAAATATTCAAAGTGCTTATAAATATTTACCAATTAGATATCACATGAAATATGCACAAGCCGGTATAGAAAAGCTGTGGGACAGATTTCCTTCTGGGTATTTACAGTGTCTTTGACCGGCTGTATGTTTGAGAATGAAAAGAAGCACAAGGCCTGTGGGAGGGAAGGTGATGAGAGAAGATGCTAAGGAAAGGCCCTGCACTGATCCTGATCATGTAACCTCGTTATCCTCTGAAATGCACTGAGCACCCCTCCCAAAGAGCTTTGCCAGCTGCTGACACTTTTGAATACAGTTGAGTGCGTTCCTATTGTTTCCAGACTAAACGCCTACATGCAGTCTATGCCAAGGCTGTACAGTTAATTTTCCAGAAAGCACATCCAGTTGGTTTGTGTTCTCTTGCTTCTTAAGTGGCAGCACATCAGAGAATTATTGGAGCTCTGGGTATAGCGTGCCATACCCAGTGGGCATGTCTCTGAATTTAAAGCCAAATGCTCATTTAAAACATTTCACTATTCAGGTGCAGGTTGCTACATGTTTCTAGAGGTAGGAACAGATGCCCTAGTTCATTTTTAAAATGATCCAGACCTTGACTTCTTAATCTCCAGTGAGCATAATATAATAAGCAATCTATTCATATACAAGAGTTTGACATTTCGGAAGAGTGACTCTGTTGCTTTCCAAGCAATTTGGACCCTTCTAAATGGAGCCAAGAGAAACATGGCCGTGGTTTGTCCTCTGAGCAGTGCCAGGTTGCAGCAGGGCAGAGCAGAGGGGCCTCCAGGCAAAGGGGGATTAGATACTGTCAGGAGACACGAAGAGATGCAGCCATATAAGAGCCCAAGGATAAACCACGGTGCTGTCTGTGTTGACATTATTCTTCTCCAAAGAAGCCCAGAAAACAAGATGATTTGATTGGGACCAAAAATTTTCTGACTTCCAACAAGCCATGGAAATAACATCCCTTGCATCATTACAAGGATTTCAATGGCAGTTGCACTGACTGATTTACCATAAGACTATTTTTTTTCTTGGTGTTTCTTTATTCTCCTCAGCTTTCTAGCTGCAATTCATCTCTTCATATGCACTGCAGAAGCTCATCTCTGGGAGAGCGATTCCCTCCGCCAAGGGGATAGAGCATTAAGGAATCAATCAAACCACTGACTTTGGATTTCACCTTATACCAATTGGTAGATACATCAGATCCTTAAAGAAGCTCCACAAGATGGTGGTAATAATTCCAGTTGTGGAGTTGAAAATCCTTTAAAATTTGTCACCTTGCTTTTGCAACATCATTTGCAGGTCCAGGTATATGTTTAATCTTCAGCAATAACATTCCAAGAACTTTAAAGTGCAAACTGTTGAAGGCAGCAGAAAGGACAGGTTTGCACCTCCCTGTTTTGTGTCTACTCTTTTGCACTTCAGCTCTTTTCTGCTCTAGCTCTTATGACTCTACCAACTCTACCAATAATTTCTTCTGGGAAATTATTCATAATTTTGATAAATGTAGCTTCTGTGCAACCAAAACTAATGAATAAATTTTTGAAGCTGTTTTTCCATCAATAAAAACATTAGAAAAGGAAAATTACTTTACTTTGACTTCCCCTTGGAACAACTCCTTTAAAAAGTGTTTGGGTTTTTCTTTTAATCTAAAATTAATGGATGGATTATTTGGGGAAGCAAAGGCAGGAATTGAACATAATCCTTGAAGAAAATTAAGGACTGAGACTGAGCACATTTCCTGACTCTTCAAAGTTTTAGATTCCCCAGCATGAGAAATTTCAGAATCAGTCCACTCTCAACATTTTTATTACTTCTATTGATTTTCTTTACTATTTGAAACTTAAAATAAGTTTCCTGTACATGTGAACTCCCTCTACACTGAAATTAACTGATGACTTGACTTATCCAAAGTTCTCATCCTGAACAGAGTACAATCTTTCTTTTCACACCTAAGAAATTGCCAGAAAAATACCTCCATCTCTTCTACTCCTTTCTCCCAAAGTCACCTTCAGCCTGACAGGTACCATTACTGTGCATCCCTGTGCAGGAATGTCAGTGCTATTCAGCAGAGAACTAACACCCCATTCCAAGTCTCTGAAAATATTTAATTAACCTAGAACAGAAGTTATGTTGGTTGACAATTTTTTTTAAAAGAGAATATTTAAAGTCTCAAGGTTGGCATAGGAGCTTTTCAACATAAGATGGCATTTGATGCTTGATGTACTTCTCTCTCCTATCACCTCAGCTCGTTTTCAAACACACATCACAAATAAGCCACATGCTTTTGATTCCTCAACTAAGTGAAAGGTAGGGTTTTTTTCTTGCAGATTTTCCCAAGCTCATTTGAATGTTTATGCTGAAACACCTGTTTTCTGAAGATAAACGATCAAGTCCCTGGATGTCACATAAACAGGACAGGCTATACAGAGGTATTAACAAAATGTGCATGCCAAATGTAGGGAACACACAAATTCGGCCAAGGAGAGGGTCTGTCTCCTGTGTCCTGTCAACAGCTTCTCTTTAAATGCAAACTGTGCGTTTCAGAATAACACGCTGATAATTTTCTTCTTGAAAAGGAGTTTAGGATCTGTTCACGTCAGCAGTAAAATCAAGCTCATGATGATGCAGTGCAGTGCTCCAAATCCCTCTCCGTGACATTCAAGTATTTGTTCGCTCCTTGTGTGGGGATATGACACTGAGAATCACTGGTCACCTGGGAGAAAAGGCCAACCCCCACCTCATCACAACCTTCTTTCAGGTCATTCTGAAGCTCTGATGTGAGAGAGGTAATCAAAGCACAAAGTTACTTCTGGGCGAAGCTTCTTACTCCTCATGCCATTCATGCCTTTTCTCTCTGACATTTTCCCATGTTTATTACATTCCTGATCTCTCTGTTGCAAGTTTCACTGGGGAAGATTTCTATTTCCTATACAATTTGAGATTAAATAGTTTCCTTGCACTAAAAGAATTAGCTGTTCTCCCTCAATTGTGTGGCTCTTTTCAGCTCAGCTGCTTGAAATCTCTGTTTCTTGAAAATCAGATGGGAAAAAACCAGGAGAAAATGATGGATTTAAATTCAAAGCAATTATTTTCTCAGCACAGCTTCATTTATCCCTTAGGCTGAGGTAAATTTGGCAGCTTGCACTTGCTTAAGGAACACACTTATATGTTCAAAGGTGCTATGAGTCCCTCCTCTTGTGGGAATTTTGGCTACAAGCAGCATATGCATATTGGGAGAAAGACTCCTCTTAAATGCATCCTGCAAGTGAATGTTGGTTTAACTGCGAGCCACGATGCAAATAATATCAATAATTAAAATAACCATATGTCTTCCAGGCCTCAAACAGCCAATTAGCTCAGTTCTCAATGTCCGGCAAGAACAACTCCTTATAAAACTGGTCACAAGCATCGGAGTGGGTGAAATTCTGGTTCCCACAGCACATAAGCAGCAACCAAGCACTTTGGAAAAATGTGATCCCAGCTGCAGAGTTCTGGCACAGAGCAGTCTTGACCATGTGGAAATTGTCCTCTCTCTAAGAAGAGCAGACTTAGAAGCCATGCTGAAGAACCTCCTTGACCAGAAATATGAATATAAAAAGTGCATCATTATATCTCTTTGTTCTCAAATGAGTTCAGATCCTGGGGTTTGGACAGTGAGAATGCAATAACACTCAGTGGGCAATGAGCTGTTTCCATGCTGCGCTGGTGACAATTTCCCTGGAACAAATTATATTCCAGAAAATTTCCATTTTTGATCATGTGAATGCCAAAAACCCATAGATACTATAGTACCTAGCACCATTTTAAAGCAATATAAAATTGTTTGTATACCATTACTGTTTATCCACAATTCTCTGAATAGTCTGCCAGGACTCAGTGAGGATAAGTTCATCATAATTATCTACAATAACAACAATTAACAACATAATGAGGTATAAACTAAATCACTTCCCATCTGCATTCTATTTAATGTCAGACTTGAGATCCTCAGAATGTGTTACTTCGTTTACATTCATTATTATGATATTGATTCCCATCAGTGCCTTGGATAAACATACCTGGCTCCATTCTCCCATCTGCTGATCTATCATCATTATTCTAGTCGGAGCAATCGTCCTAATTATGCTCATTTGTAGTTCCAGTAGATATCCCTTCCCAACGTGAATAATGAGCAGCACTCTTTGGAAACCAGTCATCTTGCTCATAATAAACCTCCCGTCTCCTAACTATCCCCAAGCCCCCAGTGCTGATATCAGCTGAATGGTTGGCCATTTGGTGTTACTGATTGAATGCAAAGCTTACCAATGTTGTATTGGACTGATATTAGAGCAGTGATCTCAGCCTTTTCTGTCTGTTTTCCTCAACAATAATTGGATTTTGGCTTTCTGAAAAATATCTTCATCTTTGGTGGTCTAAGGTGGACCCCTCTTGGTACCACTCATTACCAATGGGAGGAGGAAGGGGAATTGTGTTTCTGTGTCATTTTCTATTGGTAAATGCACTGAGAAAATTCTCTTAGATGAATGGTGAGTGTGTAAGGGCAAGCTCAAAGTCAGAGGAGCTCTGTACTCATTGCAGAGGACCCAGTGACCGGGTAGAAAGAGCCAGTAAGTCTTTCCTTTCAAACAGCCAGCTCAGGGCATCAGGAACCCTCCTTGCTGTGCTGCCATCAAGTGCATGCACCAGTCTGAGTACCAGGACTCATTTTGTCTTCCACGCTCAGTGGGCAAGAAAGGAAAACACTCTGTCACTGTTAACTAAACACAGGCAACTGGCCAAATCATTCTCCCTACTGATCAGAGCTCTCGGAGCAGCTGGCAGCACACCTGGCAGGGAAATGTGGGATGCTCTGCTCTGGAGTGGCAGCGAGGGCTCCGGCTGAGCACCACGGAAAGGCCCCAGCACTTGGGCCGGGCAGCCAAAGGAACAGCGGGAGGTGGCACGGAGGAGTTTGTCTCACCTTTATTGCTTAGAGACCGGAGAGACAAAGGTGCATTCTGTGGGAGAATCCAAATCATTGGGAGAGGTTGTGGAAGACATGAATCCCACCTACTGATACACCAGCCGATCACATCTTGCTGCGATGAATCGCTTGATCCAAGATGAGATATGTTATTCCTCATTTGTATAAAGAGAGGAATCCATGAGCCAGGGGCAGCCTCAGATCACACCCACTGGTCACCCTACTGCTTCACTGCACATCATTCTTTGAAAGGGTGAGGATGAAATCATGACTTCAACAAATCTGAAGATGACTTGATGGTCAAATGAGTCATGATTTTGCCAGCTACTGAGCTTTTCTCCCATGTTAAAGCTGTTACAAAGATCAAAATGTGACAATAATATGATTGTGGTAAGCTGAACTGCTGGGCTTGTGACAGTCATTGTATCTGTTAGATTCAACCTTCTAAGCATCTGTACTCAAAAGCTGTTGCGGAGTAATGATTGCATACAAAAGACGCAATACAGGCAGGTCATCTTCATTCCTAAACTCAAAATAATCTCTACATCCAAAGAACTTTCTTAACTCTTTGTCTCTGAGAAGCAGAAATAGGCTAAGGAGCAAGTATCAGCATCACCTCTGCTTCAAGAGGTCCCATTAGTCAGTTAAATGCCACTTAAATCTTCACAGCCGTTACCTTACTCTCCCTTGCTCAGCCATATGTGGTGTATATGACTCCACAACACATGTGGAAATTATATTCATTCAATTTGACCTTATTTCACTTGCTTTATACCATAGTGACACTAATTAATATAACTGTATTTAACCTTGCCTTCACACTAGTCCCCCCTAGACACAACAAATTATCTCAAAATGTCAGATGTTTATTTTCCTTCTATTTAGTCAAAACGCTTTGCATTCCTGAGTAACATGTTACAAGTTTTATTGTACTTCGCTCTGACTACAAAACATTCAGCAACTGCCTGTATCAAAGGTAAATGACTCTTGTATTCACTAATAGAAGTTTAGGTTTAAGAAGGATAAAAAGGAGATCCCTCAGCTCTAAACTCCTTCTAAACATATTCAGTATGCTCCTTGTTACTGTATGTGAGATGTCACATACACAAATATATTTCCTGAAAATCATGGTTCAGTTAAATTAGTTGCCACAAGGCCTTGGCACCTCAGAATAGTTTATAAAAGTCATGTCACATAACAAAAATTAATTTCCAAATTCCTCATCACATTCAGAATTTGAGAACTATGTGGAAAATCTGGACTTAATATAATCATTACAGCAGGCTACAAAAGGGAAAAGTAAAAGTCACCAGCCATGTATACAGAGAGAAGCACACTGACAGTCCCAGTCCAACCCATTTACTGGAAGGTTGAAGCTTCAGATTCAGAAATTTAACATCAGATGTTAAATCTGTCTCAGGCAGGGGAGAAACAAACACATTTATATTGCGGGATTTCTCCCCCTTTTTTTGTTACAGTTTCTTCCCAGGATTATTTATGTGTAAGGAAGTTCACTCTGCTCACTACCCTTAGCAGCTGCTGCCTTTCAGGTCCTTTAAAAATGTATCCATTAACAGGGATTTTCCAACTCTACAGAAATGTGCTCTTGTTGGAGGATGGGCTGCTTATTTGCAAGGAACCACTGAAATCCCAGGAGGAAAATTCCTTTAAAGCAATTTCAGCTGGTTCCAGATTTTACACTTACTTCTTTACCTGGCTAAAGCATCACAGTGATTGGCTTAAAAGTTTTATATATAAAAATGCTTCTAAACTGCTCCACAGTGGTGTGACAACTGCAGTGCTACTTCCTTATGTGACACTTTTCTATTGCTCTCTACTTCCCACCTAGCTGGTGAATCCCCCTGTTGTCTCCTATTAAAGATTATAAGAGGATTCCACGTTATTTTATACTTTTACAAAAATATCTGTTGCTCACCTAAACTAGAATCCTGCTCCAGGGACGTGTTCAGTCAAGCTGGAAGCAGTAAGCTGTAAGTGCTGCAGTTGCAATGTTGCTCATCCTTAACTGAGTAGGACTAAAGATGACTTCCCAGGGAGCTGTAAAGGGTAATAAACATTGCAGTGATGGTGTGCATGCTGGCATTGCCAAGAATCTCACTTGCAGTAGCATCACAGGAAACGAAAGTATCCCAGCTATACTTTCTGGGAGAGTCAAATATTTCCAGGGTTGCATCTGTCTTGCCATCCTCAAATGCTGAAAGTTTCCTTCAATATTTGGTGTTTTTTAGGGGAGCAAACCCCTTGAGGCATTAATTCAAATATTACATTTTCTTATACTGATGCATTGTCTATGATTTGATGTGTAGAAAGAATCTTTTTCCCCCTTTCACTCTTTCAAGAAAGGGTTTTATGGGCTGGTTCCCATTGAAGGAGAACATTTTCCTGAATATAAAGTATTTTGGTAACTTTTAAAGAGGTTTTCTTTTAGCTGGGACATTTTAACAATGTCACTCGTCAAGTAGGTAAAATAACCTCGTGGGCAGTGGACATTACCCATTTTTATGTGACTGCTCCATGGCTTGTGCTGCCAACAGAGTTACCACTTCCATAAATAATGGCCTTAATTTTTCCAGGTACAGGTGTGGGTTGTAGATGACTGAGTTATACCCTTCACAATGAATCACAGCATCCACTACTCTTCTTGACTGTGAACAGACACAGACAGATGCCAACACACTTTCACACACAGAGATACAAATCTGAATTTCTCAAGACAGCTCCAGACATCACAGCTTTGGCATCAGTTCTACATCCCTCTGAAAAGCTTTGAATTTTCTTCTCATGCAACATTTTAAAACCATTTTTCTCGGGCATTGTGCCAGGCAGAAAATGATTTAATCACAGAACCTAAAAAGAGCACTTACAATAACAACTCTCAAAACATAAAGGGTATTTCTTAATTTATAAATATTTTAAGAGAGCAACACGAGTCACAAATTTGGTGGGTTTTAAGGGCAGAAAGACTATATATATCTCCTTTTTCCACACTCTCTGCTACATATCCATGGAAAAATGGAACTGCAATTAATTAATTTAGCTCTCAGGACAAAGCTGGTGTAGCATCTATTATTAGTGAATTTGTCTCTGAAAAAGAACAGCATAGGGAATGAGTTCCTTCTGCTCAGAGCAAGTCCCAGTCACCGAGCCAAACACTGATTTCACTACGAGGCTTAAATATATTCTCCTTCTCCCAGGCTATTTCTATTAGAGTTTTTAATTTCCTCTCTTATTTTAATACCTAATTTGTTCCAAGAAGAAGTTAAACTTCTAACAGTAGGAAATTTGTTTTCCTGCTTTACTGGGACTTGATTCTTTCCTGTATTATGAGTTGGGTAATTGGTTGTACCTGCTTATGCATTTGCTTTGCACAAGTGAAAATTGAAATTAAAAAATCATAGGTTCTAAATGTGCATATTTTCATGGCAGTGGGGAAAATTGGCTTATAAGTGAGAAGGGGAAAAATGATCAGTTCTTTTTAAAGGTTAAAAACCACCAAACCATATTCCTGACTCCATCCCTAAGAAAAAAAATAATATTCTCACTAAGACTGACCTGGAAAAGTTCATATCCAAAAAACAAGCACTTGGGAGTAGTGACTGCTCATATATTCGTAAGTATTTACATTGGTGATGCTTGATTTTCAAAACAGGCACTAGGTAAGACTGAGAGCTGTGCAGCAGAAAATAAAAAAAGTAGTAAAAGGCAATGAATACATTCTACATACGAGACCAAATTTCTGAAATTCCCTTCTACCTTCTCTTCTTAAAACCCAGAAAAGTGGAACATGAGAAAAAAAATGAAAGCTTCTTGAGTAAAAATACATGTCTTTAAAATATGTAGATCCTGTCTGGAAGAAAAATACATGATAGGACAGAATTTCTGAAAAATTGAATGAAAACCTAACAAAATACCATATAAACACACTAAAGCCTTTCAGAGCAGTGTGCTGAAATGATAAAAATGAGTCAGTCATAGACTGACTTTCCAAATGTAACAGAAGCAAGATGTCTGCCAGAGAATATGTTGAGGCCAGAAATTAAGGAGAGATTAAAGGATCACTCAAGGAAGAATGGGTAAGAGCAGAAATATTAAATGATGGATTTACAAGAATGTTCATGAGGCTAATTAGGGAGGTTCCCACGCCAGTTTCTGGTTTCAATGGGAGATGAGTTGCCGGCTCCTGCTCCCATCAGTCAGTCCTGAGAGCAAACAAGTCCGAGAGTCTGTTCAGCCTGGATAGGAAGCAGAGTTCATAAGTGCAGCCTTGCTGGTTTATAGTCTGATGGTTTTCAAGTATTTTTCTCTTTCCAAGTTCACTGCTATCCTCCATTCTCACAAAGTATTTCCTCTTCCTACTATTTCACTCTTTAATGTTTTCTGCCATTTTCTACTTTTTAAGCACTCATTTCAAGAAACCAAGAGTCTAATAATGATTTTCTTAACTCCCTGCAGCACAGAGCCAGAAATACCAAGAAAATTGTCAGAGGCATTTCCATTAAGAAGTTTAAGTTAAGCGTATCCTATGAAGTTAACAATTTATAGTTAGGTAGAAGAAAAGCAGCAGCTGACTTACTGAGGCAAGAGGAATGCCAGATCATCCCTAACAGCTACAAGTCATTGAGTCTCAAGGGCTGTTTTGTTCCCCTTTCAACATTGTGAGAATGTAGGGATTTGAGCCTCAGCTGCTTTGCATCCCTGCAGCCCCAATGGAACAAGAGGCAGTTCCCAGCAGCCACGTCCCTGCAGGCATCCACACGCTTGATTTGCTGCCCCCAGCCGCCCATCCCACAGCCACTTGCAGCCCTTCAGCCAGCTGAGCCTGGGCATGATGCTCACCTGCACACGATAACAGGCTCACTGCCAGGACCTGCTTTTGGATCCCAACAGCTTTTAGAGAAAAGACAACAGTGAGAACAAAAGAATCATAGGAATGAGAAACAAAACATGTTAGGCTGTAGTAAATGCACTGACAATGTTGGTGGGAACAGTAAACAAAGACCACACACCATATGTCTTCCAGGTGGTGATTTTGATCTTGCTTTTAGTAACATTTTAATCAAGAGGAGCTGAGATCTGATTTACCGCTATGGTTGGTGAGATGTTTTCTGAGCCTCCTTTGCAAGTCTCTAATTTGATTTGTCTGGATTGCTAAATGGAATGATTTGCCTGATTTACTTCGTCACAAGGATATTTCTTGACACACACAAGCATGTGGTCTAATTTGAGAGCATGCAAGGCTGTAAAACAGTCGTGGCTGTGGAGTGAGATCTCACCAGAAAAAGGAGTACACAGTCACTGCTTTAGGAAAAGTAAACAGAACTATTATTTTGGGTTCCACTCAGTTTCCTAAATGTGGACAGTAATATTAAGCCTGATGCTGCTATTAAAGACAGTTGGAAGGGCATTTCCTGTGGGCTGTTTGCTAGAAATTCAATCTCCTAAGGCTTTTGATGGACATATAAAAACGATTCTGTTGACTCTGCTTTTAATGTTCCAGTCTTAGAAATGAGTCACCTGGCTGTGAACAGCTGGGAACTGTGCAGACATCTGCATATGCTTTCACACCAAGCTGACACGAGGGAGCTCGATTTCTCTGGATCAAAGAGCAGAGCAATTCTCATCAGGCTGGCTCAGGGGTGATGACTGGTTCAGATGGACAAATCCTGGCCGTGTTATTCATACTGCAAGTGACATCAGGCTTATTTATATGAGCAAAACAAGCAGAATCCTCTGGTAGATGGCAGAAGGATAATTTGCTTTATGACTGAGGTCCAAGATCTGCAAGCTCTTAAAAAAATTGGAATGTACAGGGATGGGTTTTTTGAGTAAAAAAGGGAGAATGAGAGGGGAGAATTATTCCCGTGTGGACTAGAGGGATCCTAGCTCTGCTAGGCTGATAATAAATGCTTTCTCACCCAAAACATTCACATATTAATCACTAGCCTAATGTCTGTTTTCCACCCTTTGGGGAAAACTACAAAGCACATTAACTTTGTCCTATATTTTGGTTTTAATTGTACTTTTGATTTTTTTAATTGAAGCGTCCCTGAGTTTCCTACCCAGTTGTTCCTACGCTCTGCAGAAGCACGGTCACTTGGAACCTTTCAATCCACACAGGATCCTCTCTTTCTGTGTCTTTCCAAGGGCAATACAGATGAAGGGACTCATCCAGTGGACTAAAACACAAAATGAAAACTAGAAAGAGAGAGACAGTCATGAACTGGTTCTTGATTTTGAGCTTTCAAGTGGGATATACAAAAAATGAAAAAGTGCTTAATTAAGGTTATTTTTTCAACTTGGGCTGCCTCCACTACAGGAGAATATAATTGCATAAAGATCTGCAAATATACACACGGGCTCTGATGTTTACTTCTCTCTTTTCTGAAATCCATCTCCTAGGGGTTTCCCACCCACCCCATTTCTACATGTATTTTCATAGAAACAATTGGTTCCATATTTTTCATTTTACCTTGGGGGAGGGGCCTTATTTATTTCTGGACTAATGGACTACATATTTCACAGCAGGTTTTTTTCTCCAATTAACAAGAAAACTCTTTTTTCGGCAATGTTTTGCAAAGTTGTTTCATCAGATCTGCAGCATATTGCTGAATCTTAGCAATTTAGGGTGATAAAGAATCCATTCAGTTTCTGCCATTGTAAAAAAAACCAAAAGAATGGATAAATTTGCCAACCACAGGTAACACTTCTTTAAAGTGGTTCATGTGGCTGTTTTGTTTCACATTTCTCTTTACTAAGAGGCAACTTGCTTAAAAAAATTCACATTCTCTAAAAACATAGCAGATGTATTGGCTTCTCATTTTGGTGTGCTGAAAGGTGCTATTGCATAAGAGATTTGGGGCAGCAAGCAGCAGGCGAGAGGCACTGCATTTATATTTTAATTAGCTCATGCTAGGAGTTTCTTCAGAGGTTACTAAATTACTGTTTGTCCACCTACATTGTTAAAATTTTGTGTCTTTGCGTTTCAAGGACTCTTTGTACCTCCTGAAAACTGTATTGCTGCAACTGCATTTCATTTTTAAATAATGTTCTTAAATAATCCCAAGTGATAATTTTATAAATCTGTTGAGTGCCAATTTTAATTATAGAACCTTAGGAATCAAATGAGTTAAGATTCTGGGAAAGTACTATTTTAGTCACAAGAAAAGCCCTCTACAACTTGTCTAATTTCATAAATTTTCTTCATTTGTGGGCTTCTTAAATGTATTTTCAGTGACTGTGTTCTTTCCTCAAAATAAGTTCTTAAATTGTCGTGTTCTGTGAAAAACCCCCCACTGTTTTATTAATACCCTATTTCACATCACACTGATTATGTTAATATGAATAAATATTTTTACATAAATACATACCTCTGGGGTTTTTTTTGCTACAGTGAGAATACATTAGAATCTTGAGAAATTTCTTGTTTCTGAAAGAATTAATGTTCTAAAGGAATGTGAAATCTTTGAAGTAAACTAATGGTATGGGTAGGTACTTCACTAATATATATGGACGTGTGTTGCACAGAGCCTTCCAATAAGACAATGAACTTGGAAAACCTGGAAATGCAGTCATTTGGCAAATGGTTTCTAATGTTTTGTGGTTTTTTCTGGTATCGATTTATTCCCATCCATTTGCCAGTGCAGATATATAACCACAATGAAACTCTTCAACATTTGATTGCTGGTTTGCTCCTGGAGGAATCATGTACCTGCCAGTGCCAGTATAGACCCTGCTGGCAGCTCCAGGAACAAAAGGAAGCATTCTGGTAGAAATAGATTTACTCTTCTGCAGCAAGACACTTGTCAGGACTGACAAGCATGCAGTGCTGAGGCTGCTCATTCTCCACTCAATATATAGTTTTCTATGAAAAGAAGCTGGAGCGTTAATGAGATATTAATGTTGTTAAGTGTGGGCATGAGCCTACAGTGCTTTCACACCAGAGCAACCCTCACTCAAGTTGGATTCACTGAGCCCAATGAGGTTGCTTCACTCAGACTGAATCCAAATAAAACTTCTCCTTCAGATTACTGTGTCCTTGCATTCTGATACACATGGGGGCAAAGCATTTGCAAAATTTTACCCTGATTTTATTGCCCAAAGATCTCAGTGGTTTGGGAATTTTTTCCTGTTAGAGAGTTACTAAAGGGTTGCAGAGACCGAGAATATGTTTTCTTTTTACTTTTCAATTGGAGAGCATAGATTCATAGAAACATTAAGGTTGGAAAAGCCCTCTGAGATCCAGCTGTAAACCCAGCACTGCCAAGGCCACCATGAAACCATGTCCCCAAGTGACACATCTGCACATCTCTTAAATCCCTTCAGGGATGGTGACTCAGCCACTTCTGTGGGGAACTTCTTCCAGGGCTTGACCCCCTCCTCTGTGAGGAGCTTTTTCCTAACATCCGTCTAAACCTCCGCTGGCACACTTTGAGTCTGTTTCTCCTGTTGCTTGTTATGTGGGAGAAAAGAGCAACCCCCACCTGGCTACAACCTCCCCTCAGGGAGGGTGAGAGTGAGAGGTATCCCCTGAGCCTCCTTTTCTCCAGGCTGAGCCCCCGCAGCTGCCTCAGTTTCTCCTCATCAGACTTCTGTTCCAGACCCTGCCCCAGCTCCCTTGTCCTTCTCTGGACCTGCTCTAGAACCTCAATGTTTTTCTTGGAGTGAAGGGCCCAAAACTGAACCCAGGATTCAAGGCAGCCTCACCAGTGCTCAGTGCAGGGGGATGATCTCCTCCCTAGGCCTTTGTAGTATGGAGCCACAAATCCTGAAATAGATGCTTTAACACATGAATAGTTTTCTAAATTAGAAATAATGGATTCCTGGTGAGCATCCTACCCCAGTGTACTCATGGCATGGACTTCATTACCCCAGAGTCACTGATCATGATTGTAGCTGCACAACAGCCGTAAGTCAGAAAACAGTCTTATGTCGATAGCTCAGCCACTGAAAATGAGGGGTTTAATGACTAATATATTTTAGAAAGGGAGACAATGCCCTTTATGTCATGTAAATGGCTTAGAGAAATACTGCAAATGACATTGGACTTTTACAAACTCATTATGATAATGGGAATCTCAAATAACTTGTAAGAGAGTTCCACAAGCTCCACTGTTGTGTTTGGTGTGTTGATAAACTTCATAACAATTTATTGATTGTTTCTCTTTTCTTTTTTTCATGAAATTCATCATGTATAATTGCAGCACCAAAACATTAAAATGCAATGCAGTTTAAATTATTTTACAGAGGACCAGAATGTCTTGATTTATACCTTTTATCATTGTAGCAGAACTAGATGTACTGGATTCTTAAAACAGCCTCTAGAACTCTGCCTCTAAAATAGATTGCTCAATTAAGAAGACTTACCTTTCTTACAAAAAATGAGTCTCCATTTTTGGAATAATCTAATTTTTATTCCTGCTGCCAACTAGAGATTTTCAGTAATCAGTGTGCAACACAGAAACTTAAGCTTCTGCTGTAATATGCAATGTTCAGTTCCAAGCATTTATTAGCTGGAGAATGACAGTGATCTGAATCTATGCATAGCTAACACATCTGGCAGTCTCTGCCAGTGTCTCTTACTCCCCCACCCTCAAACAGCAACCCAATATTTGATCAAACATGTAAACCACACAATAGCCTGAACACTCTCAGCCCAAGGAAAAAGGCACAGTGGTGAGTTACCTTAAATTCAGTTTCAATGTTGGCTAGTCTGGCCAATTCATTGCTAAGCTCTAGAGCAGTAAGGACAGGGTCTTCACTGGACAGAGACAAATAAGCAGCACTGGCTAATCCTTTGTAGGCATTCATTCTTGAGCGAGAGTGACTAAAGGAGTCTTTCCTCTGCTTTTCCATACATTCATTGCACTTGCAAAAATAGTCATGTGGCCTTTCAATCCGTGCGCCTTTTAGGAGTAAGATGTGAACAATTTCATACTCCTGGCAGTGGGCAGCAAGTATGATGGGGGTAATGTCGTGGGAGAACCGAGTTCCATCTTCATCATAAGCATAAAAGTCATCATCCCTCAGTTCCTGCTCGAGAGGGCTGAGTGTGAGACGCTGTCCTTGTGCGAAGGCTGGGTGGTTCAATATTGCTTCTACAATGCGCACATATCCTTTACTGATGGCTAACAAAAGTGCATCCCCAACTCGAGCGAGATTCTCTTTCTTGAGGAGCAGCTCTGTCACTTCCAGATGCTCGTTCCCTACCGCTAACTGGAGGGCGTTTTGTCCCATGTAATCGACACAATTGAAGTTCAAGGTTTTGGATTCCTCCAGCATTTTTCGCACAACAGGAATGTTGCCATATTCTGCAGAATCGAGAAAATGTTCCTCCTCTGCAGTGAGGCTGGTGCCTTTCTCGTTGAACATGTAGGCAGGGCCCCGGATGGCCTGGCGCCGGCCCTTCTCCCGAAGGGTCGCATGCCTCCGATGCATGTCTTTAGAATTGCCGTGTCTCAGCCTGCAGAAACCAGAAAGGGACATTGGTTATATTCTAGCAGAGTCATAATTTCACAGAACCTGAAATAAAGTTGGAAATGTGTCGTTATGAGCAGATGTGGCTAGCTTTTTATGGCCTGAGCCAGTTACTTAAAATCATTTAGGACACGTGTGGAATAAAGATTAGCTTCTGAACAAAGGACAAGCTCTCCTGTGATTTGTTCACCCTTCCCAATTGCAACAGAGATCTCGGCTCATTCTTGACTTGATAAATAGAAAAATAAATGCTTGGACATGTAATTTTCCATTTGTATTATTTAGAACTTCATTACATCATATTTAGGGTTCATATATACAAAAGAATATCTCTCTGAATTACTCTTCTTGAATTTTGACCTTGAGGGCACAAGCCATAAAGAAATTTAACAGGACTCTCCCTTGTCAATGGACCCTGGATCAGGCCAATAAACTATGTTCCATAAAGTTAAAAACAATGTTTCTAATTTTAAACACATGGTAACAAGGATAATTATATTGCACATTCTGCTGAGATTCAGGTGGTACAAGCAAGCCGCTTATTCATTCCCTGTTTTTTTCATGGTACATAATACTGTGTTTCTGTTTCCTGATCTAGAGCAGTTTAATAATGAACTGTCTAATTTCTTACTGAAATACAGTTGGCAGCTACACCAAATACAAAGACCCAGATCCAGAGGAGAGTCTAGAAAAACACAGGAATAACTCCTGATGCAGTGTCGCATCAGTCCCCAGTAAGCATCTTTTAGAGAGCTACTGCAGAAAGACAAGATACAGGTCTCTCACCACAAACAGAGGGCAGGAAGAAAAGGGTCATTAATTTCCCCACTGATTATGTGGCTGAAATGCCCTTCACTTGGAGCTGGTGAGATGAAGACAAACTATTCCTATTCCACCTTCTCTGGAAGTCCCAAAGAAAGCTATGCTATGTGCAACTAGGCTCATGGGTGAGAAAACAAACTGTTGTATGAAATTAACTGGGATTCTAAATGTATTTGTGCCTTTAAAACATTCACACTTTGCATTCAGTGCTGTCTCAGTGTTGCTCTTCTTTAAAATTTTATTGCAGCAGAATTTCAGCAAATTCATAGTGGCTTTTAGAATCTAAGCATGTGGAGTTAATTGCCGTCCAAAGCCCACAGAATGTGCAGCCTGAGTAAAAAGGTAAAAACACCTCTATAACAGACAGCATTTGCACTGAGTCCAGCAGCAAGTCCTAAATCACTTGGGTAAAATCTTCAGGAGCCTCTGAATCGCAACGGACAGATGTAACAAATAAGCAGGTGTTAATGCCCAGTGGGTGGCAAAGGTTCATCCTTCCACACTCCATCTTTTCTCCAAGTCAGTTATGGCCTTCAGTCAATGAAAAGTTCATGTGTTGCTCTGAAAAAATACTACAGAAGTTGGAAAGTGCTGCAATGAGTCACGAGAGGGAACTGTGCCAGGAGACAAAGTGGAGTAGATACATTGTCTTCAGGAATAGGAACGAAGGAATAAAGGAACCAGCAAGAACCTGGTAAAACACGGGGTTATCAGAAACTCAAAATACCTGAAGATCCGAGACACAGAAGTCCTCAAGGTAGCTGTTCTTATAGAACTAACATATACGTATGTATCTATCATTATAATTCTTCACTTTTGTACTGATCTGGAACAGAAAGCTAGTACTGAAGAGTTTCAAACAAATTTTACAGCAATTTTTTAGAAGTTACATTAAAATTTAAACAAATCTTGAGAAATCAATTTTGTGACCACACAAGGTCAAAAAAGAGGTTCATAATTGAGAACCTCTCCCCCTAAGCTTTGATGCATCAGTGTAACAACTTAATAAAAGCTAGTAGGAATGAAACATATCATCCCAGGCTCCACTGAAGGATAAAGTGCTGTATGAATCTTAAAACTATTTCCTTCCGGCTTGAAGTCGAAGAAGCACACAGGGATGAGGGATACAAGAATAATGAAGGAGATGTGGTTAAGTGAATTAATTCCTTAGACTGCATTAAGTTTACTATAAGAGAAAACAATATCAGCTAAATAAATAAAGTATGCAATTAGCATATCTGACAGGGATACAGAGTTCTCTAAAGCAGAAAATGCCTGGGGTAACTTTGGGGGCCCTTTGAAGTCAAAATTTTAAGTTTCATCGACTTCAGTGGAGTCCAAATTTTGGAAACATATATGCATACACACATATGTTTTCCTCAGCAATTAGCTTTCATCTCAGAAGCAGTTCCAGTGAGGCCAGGAGGAGCAACATGTGGTTAAAATGAAGTGTTTAGCCACATGCACAAGTGCTTCTCTAAACTGGAGCTGCTGTTCTTAGCTGTTCAGGACAACATTTAAGTTTTAAATGTGTAGTGAAACCTTGCTGAGTTCGAGCGAGGACTATACATGCAAATAAACACTTCTCAAGTGTGACATCATTAAATGGGGAGTTATAGAACCAGAGAGCACTTTGCACATTTACACCCTTGGGAGCTCCTGAATGGTGAATTAAATCTTTTAAAATGTTAAGCAACTTGAAAGGATGAGCTGGTGATGACTTAAGCCATCATTGCTGGGACCACGTGGAAACCAGTCCTGCTCTGGTAGGTGCTCAGTGATCACCCATGAGTGCAGCAGGATTGCACATGCATGAATATTTTAGGACAAATAATTTTATTAGCTCCTTCAAGCTGGAGGAATTCCACTGGGCTTTTTCGATATTCAAAACCCATGTATAGTAAGATATTTGGCAACCTTATATTTGTTATATTTAAGTGTCAGTACTGGAAGCAACTCAGAAATATCTATAATTTTCAACAGTGAGGAATCTATTAGATATTTTGCCTGATGTAGAAGTATAGTTCTTAATACTTTATTCTTTTTTTTTTTTTGTTAGAAAAACTTTTCTCTTCAGGTATGTCATTACCTCTAAAGGACAATCCAGATAGATGGGACAGTTAACCTTACAATCACAAACAAAGTAAACATAAACCCACATAAAATATTACTGTTGGCTTAGTTCTAAGATTTTCACCAGAAAAAGAGGCTAGAGTTTGGCCTAGAGCTAATTCACACCTGTTTGTTGTATATGTAATAACATGCCAAAAACAAAGGACCTTCATTTCACTTTCTTCAATTCAGAGAGAACACTGGTTTCATACACAGTTTCTAACAACAGAAATTGCATCAGAAAAAGAGGAAACAGGAAAGCACACCTGCTCCTCAAAGAGATAACAACTATCCAATATTTATCTTGCAATAAATGTTCTGCAGGGATGTCCCTACAGCAGAGTTGATCTCCACTCCCTGCAGGTAAGGGCAAGAGCACCATCATTCAGAGGGCTTCACCTCAGATGAATTATGACTCCCCCCATCTTCCTCATCGTCAGAGAAGATCAATATCTCAGCTATTATACTTTATAATCTTTATAGAGAAGTAGAGATGAATAAAAAATTACACTTTGAATAATTTCATTAGAAATGTTCAGCTATCAAACCTCGTTCTGAAAAAAAAAGTTATAATTATGCTTGACCTGAGCACTGAATCATGATAAGAGGAGCAGTAGTGCAAAGAGCAATGTATGCAGGAGCTGAAGCTCTTGGAAACTGAACCCTACTGCAATGTCACAACTGCACTCAGCCCCTTGTTCTATTCTGCTTTTCAGTTATGTGCAGGCAGATTTAGAATTAATCATATTTACTGAGTGCGTGTAATGTGCTCTCTTAATAAAAGTAATTGTAACTTGATTGCATTTATCTCACCATTTTTCTTCAAAGGTGCTTTGGATTGAAATGCCTCTGTGTTTGCATATTTTATTGAGAGAGCTAGTGATCAAACTCATCAGGCACTGCAGTTAAATACTGTGTTTTTCTAGGAAAGGATGCCGATGCATGCAGTGCTGTTGGAGAGAAAATGGTCTAGGAAAAGAAAATAAAAAATTTCAGGGCCTGAGTACTGCTTGCAGCAAAGCACATCCAGCTTTCCATGGCTGAGGGAGCCGCAAGATGTCTGGACTCCCAAAGGGAGTGGAGAATAGCTCTTTCTGAACGGTGATTTAGCTCGAAACAAATCTTCCTCTGGGAGCATTTCAGTTTCTAATTAAAGTGACTAAGAGCAGGTCCTTGCAGTTGGCTCTGACAGTACTTGGTGCCGAGACACTCAGTGTCTGAGAGGGGAACATGGCACAACATGAGATTTGTTCTTAATGTTGTGGCATTGGAAACACACTGAAGCTGAAACTCTCCTTTTTTTTTCTCAACCACACTCTCTTAACTGGTCTGAGTGCTGACGTGTAGGACAGGGTGAACATAGGAAAGATGCTGAGCTGCTTCATTTCGAGCTTATTCCAGCTCGTGGCCTCTCCCCGACCTTCCTTTCCACAGTGCTCCAGACTCTGCCATTCAAGACCTTCTGCTGCCTCTCCAGTCCCACACAAAAACCTATGGAAGGGCAGGGCTACCACCTGGAGCTGGGGCTTGGAAAAAATGTTCAAAGGCCCAAGTGCCTTAAAAGGCTGAATTGGAGTTTTTACATATGGCTTTGAACCAGAGCTTTAAAAGTGTGTAGGAGAGGCTGAATAGTACCTGCTTGAGTTCTTAAAACATCTGAAGTCTATAAAAGGTATTGAAATCAATAGTTATTGGGAACTGCTTCAGTTCTGGAATTCTCAGGTGATGTCAACCTTTACTTGTCTTTAAGCCTAAAAATTGAGCAGGACATTTACAAAGGCAGTTTTAGGAACTTATGGTCTCTGACTACACTTTGGGTTTGCTTTCACTAAGTGGAGAGAGGTTGGCAGGAGTCTCCCTGTGCCCTTTCAATGGCCCTCTTTGTCCAGAAACTACAGAAGAGACTTCGGATATGTAACCATTACTGTGCTCTATAAGCTCTCTAAGCACCATCAGAGCAGGCTTTGATAAGACATTGCCTCTGCCTTGTTGAAAAGAAAATTTCAGTTTCTGAAAGCCATTTTGAAAGCACTGCCCTCGGTTCCTGCAGAGCCTCAGAAACTGTCAAATTGACACTTTACTTATTATTTTTCTTTCTACTTACATCAATACTTCTGAAAAGAATCAGGGCACATAAAGGCTGCAGACTCCCTGAGGCCTCTTTGGAATTGACACAGCTCTTATACATCAAATGGACCATTTTTCTCTGTTAACCCTTGGTTCCACACAGAAAACCTGGCCAGCCAAGACATGCTATAAACATGAACAAAAACGAAGGAAATTGGGTTCTAAAAGCAAACACAAATTGATATAGAAATCAATCAGTCTAAAAGAGTAATTCAAATTGTTCAGAGTAAAAATAGTAGGATGTTTAATCTTTTAATTTAAAATTGCAACTCATTTAGAAGTATACTCCAGACTTCAGGCAAGGAGCACAGACTGAACACAACTGCATATGTTTATTATCCTGTATGCAATAGGCTACTCTGGCATTCCAAATGCTGCACAGGCTTGTATTACCAGAGTCCTCTGATACCCCCCTTTCCTCCAATATCTTGATCAGCCTTCTAAATCTTACCTTAAGTCAAGTTTTTTTCCTCTAAGAAAAGACTTCTAAGTATCCTTTTTCCCATATTGCTGATTTACTATGTAAACAGACTCAGTATAATTTGGGATGGCTGCCTTGATTGACAGCAGCTTATTCTGAAGTTTTCTATGCTTTGAAAAGCTGAAGTGCCGCTTCATTTATTCTTGGATTATGACCAACATTGAAAACCCCAATTCAATACTGTCAGCAATGTGGTCGTTCTCCTACATGAAAAATTGAGTACATGTCTAGGATGTATTATTAGATTTTTTTATTAATAGATTTTTTAGATGTAATCAATAGAATTTTTTAGCCCATGCAGGTAGATATTCATTCATTTGCAGACTAACCCTACAAACCAGTTACAGGAAGTAATATCCCCTCTCCATCATTCCCACTGCTCATACAGATAAAACAAAAATTTGGAAACAGGTCTCTCTTCTTGTGGAATTACAGGAGCAGTCAGCAAAACCACACCTTTAAAATCCCTTTAGGGAATGGCAGCATGAGAATTTTCAGGAAGACAAATCAGGCCTCTCCTGCCATTAAAAAATGCTGATCAATGACACACATGAAGACTTTCAGCATCTTCATGTCATGAAGCAGAGGTCTGAGGACAATTGCCTAGAAACATTTAGGACAGACCACCTAATCTTTACCAGCATCTACATTTTCAAATCCTCCCCGATCTCTGTTAGAAAGGAGGCTCTATCTTGTGGTTTGAAAAAAAAACGGAAATGGAATTTGGCTTTCCACCAGCTATCCTGCAGAAAAAAACATCCACTGCTTTTCAGCTGTCTCGCCCTCCTCTTTCTTATAAACTAATCATCAAAATTTTCTTTCCCATCCCAAAGCAATGTCATGCACCAATACAAGACTTTTACAGCAGGAGAGACTGAAAAATAGTCACCTTTGTTCTTTTATTCAAGTTCTTCTTGTGTTATAAAATAAATACTATGCTTCCTTTTTTCCTTCCTTCCTTCCTTGTTTCCCCTTAATCTATGGTTGTGAAGCTGGATAATTATTACAAATTTATCACAGAACGCATGAGAGAGATGTACCAAAAGTAAGGCTATTTTTGCATTCTCTCCCATTGTTCATTCATTAATATGTTTGACCACCAAATGAACTGTTATGAGAAAAATGAGTTCTACTTTTCCTTTTTTTCAATCTGGCTTTGAGAACTAGGAATAATTCACTCTCACTGTTGAAGCACTTCAAAACTCAGTCTCAGATCATAGTGAGAACACAACAGAGAAATACCTGTTCATTCATAAATTTTTACTAGTGATGAGAGCAACGAAAAATCTGTAATTGTTCAAGCAGGGGGCAGTGTAACGCTGATTTTCATCTACCAGTTCTATTAAAAAGAGAAAGAAAAGCTTTGAAAAGAACTAGTAATCTCTGTTCTGGCTGTATTTCGTCTTCCCCTACTGATGCACCCTTTCCAATGCTCACTTCATAGGTATCTCAAGATAGGAAACAACGTGGACAGAAGGACTCCTGACAACCATTAGACACTGCAAGCTGCAACAGGCATCATACAGTGTCCCCTTTCACTTTTTAAAAATATTTATTTCACCTTGTCCACAGTACTTTCACGAAAAACAAACCCTTAAAAATTTCACCCAGCTACGAAAGAAGACAACAGCGTGGCTCCAAACCATGTGGCTGGTAACAAACAGCAAGCCCTTTGCGTTACACTGAAACCATGCACAAATTCCGAGGGTAAAAAGCCAAACCACTGTCACACGCAGCCAACCCGCCTCCCTCTCACCAGCCCGTCCTCCGACTTGCAGGAGACCGAGTCTCCCCGAGACGTCTCTAACCCCCACAGAACTTCCCAGTGCCTGAGTAAGGAGCGGCATTAGAGCCAGGGCGCTTCTCAGAGGAGCTGAGAGGAGAACGGCTCTGGCAGGGGCACCGTACCCCGGTCAGCATCTTACATGTGCGCGTCGGGGCCGGCTCCGCTTCAGTGCCGGGGCGCGGGGCGGGCGCGGCCGCCCATGTCAGCGGGGCCTCTGTCCGCGGGGCCTCCCGTGTCCGCGGGGCCTCTGTCCGCGGGGCCTCCCGTGTCCGCGGGGCCTCTGTCCGCGGGGCCTCCCGTGTCCGCGGGGCCTCTGTCCGCGGTGCTGAAGCGCTCAGCGCGGCCGGACGGGCCGGGCTCTGTCCGCGGTGCTGCAGCCGCCGCCGGAGCGGGCGAGGAGGCGTCTCATCCTTATCCCCTCGGCGCTGCTGGGGCAGAGCTCCCCGGGAGCGCCCGGGATTCGCTTCCTGGAGGAATAGCCGGCTGCGAGGTTGGCATGAGAGTTGCGTTGTCCTCCCCGTCTTCCCTCCCTCTCTTCCTACGCCGTTGTCCTCCTGTAGGTGTGGATTCGATGCTGTTTTGGGCGCGCCCCCTTCTCAGCCGGAGGTGGGCGAGTACCCCGGAGCCCTCCCAAGGGCTGCCCCAGAGCAGGCGTGGCGAGAGAACCTTCCCGGAGAGGGCAGGGCTGCCTGCAGGCTGCCCAGCAGGTGGGGGGCTCCGTCGGGGGCTTTCCCCCTCACATGCCGCACTCCTGCCTCATCCGGCTGTGCCGCCCCTCTGCTGGGAGTGGTTGGAGCCGCTTCTCCCCATCTGCCGTGCCCAGGCTGAGATTGTTCGATCCCTTACCTAGGAGATTTTGTCTTTTAGGAGGTAGCAGAGAAGGCATGTGTGTATGTGTGTGCGAGGAGTGGAGGGAAAGGGAGAATGAAACCAGCATGCAAAATAACCAGTCAATTCAATCAATCCCCTCCCTTGCGGGGCAGAGGAGAGCTGCCAGAAAAACTTCAAGCTGCATCCAGGAGCACTGGGGCATCATTCTGCCCCCCATTCCAAGTGGTAAGAGCAGGTGTTCTTCTCCTGATCACCCCCCAGGATGCTCCCACTGCCTCCCATGCAGCTCCAGTCACACAGAGCTCTCCAAGTCCATGACCTTCCATGTCCTTCCCAACTGGTGCAACTCGCCTGCCCACCTGCTTTGCCATAGCTGTGTGCAGGGATCCCCACCTCATCATGCACCCCATTACAATTACCAAATAACATCACCCTGCCCCACCTGCCACGTCTCTGGGAGTTTAAGCCTGGAGGAAACCCTCTGCCAGGAGAGATGATGGTGGGAGGCAGCCCAGGGCTCTCTGAACAGCACACACAGGAGGATGGCACAATGATGATTTGCCTCAAGTTCTCCTTCTGCCACCCCTTCACAGCACTGCACGAAGTGAGAACTCTGATTAAGGGGAGATTTTTCACCATGTTTCAGTCTCAGATCTGTGTAATCAGCTGAGGATGTTATTTGATTGAAGCACCTGAGGGCATTGACCATTTTGGCAAGGACCATGGAGAGCTTGGTGTGGCTTCTACAGTGTCACTAGAAAAGCATCCCAGGCGATGCCTTTCTGAAACCTTTAAAGGTGGCTGATGCAGGACTTTCATCCCAGTTCCTTGGGCAACGAAGTTAGTTTCACCAGCCTGAGCTGTACTCACAACTGCGAGGAGGGGAAATCCTTTCCCACTGAGAGGTTTTGTCTCGAATAAGGGGGAGAGAGTATTAACCTCTAACGATCGTGGGCAGCAGCCAGACCTGCAGGGTTCACTGCACTCTGCTTTGACACTGCCAGTACCTCCTGTTCTGTAAAATGCACCAATTGTTTTGGTCTTGCCCCATTTAGGGCTTCTTGAATTTCACTTAGAAATTAATGATAGCCCGTATTGGCAAATATGAGAAGGATGTGGATGTAACCGGGCTCGGGGGAAGACAGCATTATGTGGGAAGAGACAACCTGTGCAGATTGGAAAATAAAATGAAAGAAAACAAAAGAAAAACTCCACAGCTCCATACTCACTTATGCTGTTGAGATAATTTTGAAATGATATGATGCTGCAAAGACACAAATCTCTATTTTAGGTAGCAAACACAGCTTGGGGTAAAATCTATGCCTCTCTTGCTTTTGGGCAATTCTTTCCCTAAGCAAAAAAATAGCCCTCATAGTATCTTGGTACTTGTCTGGGTGCTGGTTTTGGCTGGGGTAGAGTTAATTTTCTTCACAGTACGAAGTACCAGGCTGTGTTTTGTGTTTGGGCTGGAAACTGTCAATAATTTGGGATGTTTTAGTTACTGCTGAGCAATGCTTACAGAGTCCAGCCCTTTCCAGCTTCCCACTGTGCACCCCCAGTGAGGGGCCTGGGGATGCATAAGAAACTGGGAAGGGTCACAATCAGGACAAGTGACCCCAGCTAGCCCAAGGGACATTCCATACTGTGTGACATCATTCTCAGCATATAAAGTTGGGGGAAGAAGGAGGAAGGGGGGATGTTTGGAGTGGAGTTTGTCTTCCCAAGTCATGGTAATATGGGATGGAACTCTTCCTTCCTGGACATGGCTGAGCAGCTACCTGCCCACGGGAAGTGGTGAATAAATTCCCTTTTTTGGGGGGTTGTTCGCATGTGTGGTTCTTGCTTTACCGATTAAACCATCTTTATCTGCACCCGTGAGTTTTCTCTTTTTTACTCTCCTGATTCTCTCCCCCATCCCCCTGGAGGGGAGTGAATGAGCAGCTGTGTGGGGATGAGTTGTCACCCAGGATTAAGCCATGGCAGTGAAACTCTTTCTTCTTCAGGGTTCCTTTTGCTGCCATTGACTTGTTTGTCACCATAACAAACTAATTAAGAATAAGTTGCGTTTATAGGCTCTTGCATTAAAACTGTTCATTTATATTTCGTTTCTAAGGCTTGGGAATACTTGTGAAATGTCAATTTATTCACTTTTTTGGGTTTTTAACTGGGTAGATGGGAAAGGGGAAAACCAGCCTTTTTTTCATATATCTTATTCATACACAGTTTTGCCAGGTCATCTGAAATATATTAATTTTAGGATTGAGCATGGAATTGATTTGATTAAACATATGTAATCCTTCTCTCACATATATCCTGGAAAATATTGAGGTATGGAATCGATGTACTGTATTATTGCTCCATGTGTCTGTACAGCTGCAATTACATGTCCTGATCCTTTCAAGTGGAAAACACTCACCATTTCTATTTTTGTGCTCATATCTTTTTTCCCCCTTTATTAAAAAAAAAAACCAAAAACAACAAAAACCAACCATAAACCCCTAAAGCCCCAGCAATGTTTAGCACTCAGTTATCAGGAGGGCCTTCTTGATAATCTTAATAATCAACAGCTTACCCACTCCATAAATCTGCAGCTGATAAAATACTGACAGCACTCCCAATTGCAATTAATTATGCTAGATTAACATGCGAAGCAAAAATGTGAGAGGGTAAAAAGGGGACTGAGAAGTCTATAGTTTGTTATTATTGATGCACATTAAAAGTGTACAAAGTACTGTTGTAGGTTTCTGGTATGCACAGATGAGAATCAGTGGAAACCCCCAGCTTCAGAATCAAGAAATCTTACACTTGGTTCTTTTAAAAGGCATTAGCAGAAGGTTCTGAACTTCTGCAAGTTGCCTTTCATCATGATTAACTTTGCATTTTGCTATTGCAACAGTTTCATATGAAAAGAGTGTGCTGAGAAATCTATTTCTAATATTATACAAAACTCTTCTGACTAAAGTCATATTGACTAAAAAATTATAGGGAATTTGTTGGTTTTTTCCTGCAAATCATCAAATATTTGCGCTCTTGAGGAGTGTGCCAAAAATGTTCTTGCCTCACTGGAGGCAAGAACAATTCTTGTATGAAAGAATCAAGTTGTTACTTTCTTTATCTCACCTGTGACTAACCAAAGAAAACACATGGTAACTGCTGCATCCTACAACAAAAACCAAGCAAGTGCATATTTCTCTGCAGAATCAAAAACACGGAAACAATTAATCAATTTTAGAAGTCATGGAATTGTATAGTTATGTCATGACAGTGAATGAATATTTAGACTTCAAGATTTCTCTCAAGGTTTGTAGTTTTGAAAGTTTTCCAGTTCTTTCTGGGCTCAGTGCTCTTTATCCTCAAATACTGTTGTATTCCCAGACATATTGAAGGAAGAGAATTGCAACTTCTTAACATATCAATGTTGAACAAAAGTCTACTTTTGTTTGCTTATGCCTGGTGTTTCAAACAGTTACACATGCACCACCACAAAAAGACTGAAGAAAGATTTTTGGAGAGAAAGCTTAAATTAAATGGAAAAATAAAGTTAGAAATTGTGATATTAAACTTTTTATTGATTTAGGAGTAGTTAATTGCCCGCTTACTCATCAGAGTAATTTCTCCTGTCTCTTAATCATTTCCGCCCCTTAACTGCTGTCACAACCAGATCAAACAAGAAGACAAATGGAAGTTCAATGATTTGTTGGAAGAATTTTTGCTTCTATTGATAAACATTTTGTCATTACCATTGATAAACCATTTTGTCCAGACACTACTGTATTGTTTAGTCTCTGATGAACTTGATTTGGTCTTTCCTTCAAACATATGCATGTATTAAGCACCGATGCTTCAAACCACTTCAGCTAAAACATAAAGAAAAAAGCCTTAAGAGTACGAGCAAGGTTGGTAGAATTTCATCTCTTTTTTCCCAGTTTTCTGCATTGCTCCCTGTTCCTGTTCCCAGACCTGAAACAACAACCAAAGGACCAGGAGAGAAGCAAGAGCTCTGCTGTGCTTCTAGAGAAGCCAATGAGGAAAGGTGGGGAAGGAGGAAGGGCTCAAACTTGTCAGTACTTATTAAAGACATGGACAATGAAAAGCACATTGAATTTCCTACCAAGCCCACAAAGAACCAGCTGTACCAACATCCTACTACTACTATCCCTCTAGATGTCAGTACATAGGCCTATCCTGCATAATCTTCGTAAATTCAAGAAGATAATTCCAACATCTATGGTATATATTCCTAATTATTCCTGGAATGGTACCCACCTGAACCAGCTTTGACCCAGGGATGAAGGGCAAAATATTGCTTTACGTCTTTATATTATTTCCACCATCTCATGAATTTTCCACTCTCCAGAGCTATTGGCTGTTGTGACTGGCAGCTTACAAGGGTATCTATGAATAGTAACCCTATTGGCTGCACAATCTCATCTAATATCTTTCCACATAAAAATATGAAATAAATGCCAAAGTCTCCTCACATTAGAAAACATAGTAAGCAGAATACATTTTTATTACTCACTCTCTGTCTAGCTGTGAACTTTTACATTGAAGACAGTTTTATTCAGTGCCTTTTTTTTCTCTTGAAAATTCTTTTACTGACATAACTGCTTCAGGATAACTTTACTGAGACTAGCAGCAGTCTACCCCCAACAAAGGAAAAAATGATCATAAAAGAGTGATAACCCTCTAACAAAAGAAGCAGCAGGGAAACAAAAGTGATGGGTTCATTTAAGATACTAACAGTGATATGATTGGTCTTACTTCTTTCTTATTTCTTTTAATCCATTTTCTAACTTATTTCTTTTAATCCATTTTATTTCAAGGACAATTTATATGGTAATCAGATCTGGTGCAATATTTTCTCATTATAAGGGCATGATCCTTACACGTAAAAAAAAGTCTTCTGTTAATAAATTGGACAGTTAACACCTGAATCAAAAGAAACTCTGGAATACAAGTAAACGTTTAATTTCTTACAGAACCTCATTGCCATTATAAAGTTACAAATACAGAAAAAAAGTATTTACAGGTTAAAAAGCTGGAGAAATTTAAACTGGAAAGATAGAAATTCTGTTCTTTTTTTTAAATTAACATAACGGTTCCCTTCCTTATATTAAAGACTGCTTTCCTTCTAAAGGTTATGAGTAGGTTTGGCCAAGGCCAAAGACAGTGATGTTTCTAATCGTGTCTTCTGTACATATCTCGGCTGCAGAGGCCATTGTAAATGTATTTTTTGATGCTCATTTTAACAGCGGTGCCAGTTCTTTATTCTCTGTGCGAGTCTTTACTGGCTGTGCATTCTTTGCTGTTTATAGAAATGCATGTGCAGGTGTTTGAGGTTTTGCTGCCATTTTCCACCAAACTGTCTGATGATGAACCGTTGCCAACCTCAGGTATTTATAAAGAAAAAAGCTTAAAGTAGCCTTTCTGCTCTCCTCAAGTTTTAATGCTTCCTCACAAGCCTTGCCAAAGCTTTCTAGAGCTTTTATAATTTTCTTTATTCCATTTCTCTCTTTCAAGTGTTTCATTTTTTTTGTTCATGTTTTCTGCATCTAAGCCATTGTTTCCTTTCTCCTGAGGGTACAGGTTAGGGATGAGTTGCCAGATGGCCAATCTAACACTTGAGCTATAGTAATTAGCCCTGAAGTCTTCCCATTTCCCTTCTGAATCCTTTCCCTCTGCTGTCTTTTGTAATCAGATTTTATGCAACACTTCCTGCATGCTTCCCAAACACATTTGGTTGCAGACCCCACGGCCATTTCCCCCCGTGATACTTTCACTTTCTGAATCCCACTCTAATTGCATTTAGATGTCAGAGCATATGTCTTGCTCTCATGGTGCTGTCCATCCAATCTTAACATTTCTACTGATGCAGTCTGAGTTACTTATATTTCAATTAAATATTACTCCCTGCAGAGGTATCACAGACCAGAACAGATCTGGAAGGATTTAGTCACGTGAAGTTCTTCTGGAAGGAGGAAGATATAGAAACTGAAGAGCAATATGAAATCTCACACTAGTATTAAAAAAAAAAAAATTCTGTGTACAGATAGAGCTTATTATGTGTTTCATTAATTTTTGTCTCTCTCAGACCTTCTCAGAATTTTCTATAATGTTCAGCTCTTTTTTTTTGTTGTTGTTCCTCTCTTCACAATATTGTAAATTGGCAGAATTTCAAGGAAAAATAATTTTATTCTAACTGTACAGTAGAGAACATGTACATCTGTTAATGCCAAATCTTCCTTTATGCTGAAATGTAATAACTACTTAAGGGAAAGAAACTCACAAGGTACAAAATTGCATACAATTGTGTGATTACTAGACAGAATTCACAGAATTGTGATTGTTCAATATTTTCATTTCTTTATAAGTATTCCCATGGACAAAATTATCAATAAAACTCTTCACTAAAACATTGTATATGCAGAAAAAACAACATAAGACTTGCTGCTAATTTGTTTTTATGGGAATCAATGCACATGGACACCTGAAATAAGAGCCCCAATAAAGACTAATATGGTTTTTGTTGTTTGGAATGAAAGAATCTGTATGTTAAAAATACTTGTGAATGTGGAAAAGACATAAAATAAACCAAAATATTTCATGTAAGAATCAGAACACAATGGGAAATTCTCTTTTCAGAATTTCCTTTTCTTTGGGCAAAACAAACCTGGAAAATAACAAAATCACAAATTATTTTTACATTACATTAATTATAAGTCAAACAGACATTTTTGCTTTTTCATACTAAGGTATTTTATACCTATTTTCACTATCTGATTCTAGAGTATAATCTGTAATCATGGCATCATTTTAAAGTGGAAAAATGCAAAATGTTGATGCTTTAATATGTTTTCAAAGCAAGTGTTTAACCACATATTAGAGAAATGACCGCTTCATGGAAAACGTTATGTTAACATTAAGTTCCCAGTTCTAGCAGAAATTTTAAGCACAAAAACCTTTTTCACTTTTCACTCCTCAGAAATATGCACTGTTCCTGGCCCTTTCAAAACTCTATTTGTGATACATCATAGGGAATGAACACAAGCTCTATCAATGACAGTCCAAATCCTCAGCTGTGCCATGTTTATCCTGTAGGTTTCCAAAATAATCAGATTAATAGTATTTTATCAGTGATAATATCAATGCTTGTTTTCTCTCACCCACTTTTCATCAGGGATAATTTAGAGCACTTCAGTGCTGTAGGATACTCAAGAGTGGCTCTGATTTGCCACAGGGACCTTCACCAAGGCCTTCTGGCTGGTGTGGTCTTGATGAGTCTCTTGAGCAGCAGCAAGGTCTCAAGAGCCCAGCTACACTTCCCAATTCCTCTCCTTCACAGCAGAAAATTCCTCTCTTTCACAGCAGAAATTAGATAACACTTTAACATAGCTTTTCAATTTCTTGAAACATTTGAAGAAGCCAAGAAGCAGAACCCAGATTAACTGTGTTGGTCTAGAAGAAAGTTTTCCACCTACATGTTTGTGCACTGGAAACCACACATAACATGGGACAGACGATGATCTGCTTCATTCAGTCTTACTCTAATTCAGAAGAACCTTAAGTACAAGCTACCAAATGAAAAGCTTAGCCTTTGAAATCAGGGTTTCCATTAGATTTGCACTTGAGTCCTGGCAAACACGGAGAGCTCAGACTGTGCTGGTGGCAGCGACATTGGTACGAGTCAGCACCAATGCTGTGAACTCTTGTAGTTAGCAGCCTGTCTGTTCTAAAGCATCCTGCTATGTGTCCTGGGCCTGAAAGTCAGCATCTCAAAACATTGTTCTGAATCTGGCTTGGTTTTGGCCTTCCTTCCTCTCCAAAGCATTTTTGTAAACAGTGTTATCACCAGACCAAGCTTGTCTAAAGCCCATCTGCTTACAGATGCTGATGTGATGCCAGTGCTCTTGGAGTTATCAGCTGAAGAAAACTGGCTGAAGGTGAACTTTCCAGCAGTACTTAAAAAACTTTAAATCTCTGAAAAGAAAAAACCTCGGAACTAGCCATTTCAAAATGGATATTTCAAAACCAATAATGTTGTTAGAAACCATTCACGAGCTGTTGCTCTTGAAAACAGCACAGTATGATCAGCAGTATTTGAGAGTAAGGCCACATAATGGCCATTTTTTTTGCTTTGAGACAGTGACAGTGATGAAGGATTGGCTCAAGCACAGATCAGTCTCTCCATCTGAAGGAAACAAGTCCTGAAATAACTTACAGTTTCATGCAGGAGAATAAAGTCCCTCTCAGCAGCCTCTAGAGTCAAGAGGAGGAGGTAAAATAATCCAGATTAACCACTGAAAGCTGATGAGTGAAAGGTTTATTAACGGCACCAAATTTAGCCTGGAGGAATCCCACGCATTTGTTTGACATAATGTTACAGATACACATTGATTGAACAAAAGAGAAAATTAACAGAGATGACAGCTTAGTTCACAAAACCACTAGTAAATTCCTTGTCCACAGGATACTGAATGAAATCAACAGACTCCAGACAAGGTATTTATTTAATTTGTTCTTTCTGTCTTTGATCTTTGTCACGATCTGCTAGTATAGAGCGGGTGTCGTGATGGTTCATTAACCGAATCTCAGAGTGCAAAAGAAACAGGGAAAAGTTTTTTAGTTGCAATCAACTCAATACAATTTATTGTGTATCAACACAGTGTATTCGCGATAGAGAGGGAGAGATATAAGAAACAAAGGATAGCGAGAAAAAGAGGGGGAGGATATAGCTACCACGGTCGGCGAATCCTCCGTAGATCCGTCTTCTTCCGTGGGGGGATCCCATAGTGGTCTTCTCAGAGACTCCCTTTATAGTCTTTTTGAAAGCGAGGGGCAGATAGCCAACACATTGCAGAAGCGAGGGGCAAATAGCCAATAGGTGAGGGAATTAAGCCCGTTGTTTCAAGCTAGTAGCACAGAACCGGTACACAGACAGTATGTCCTGTGCCGTTCCCACCGCTGTGACAGCAGGACTGACGCGGCCTACTGCAAACTGCACTTAGGACCAGTTTGGGCATGACGTGCTGGGCAGGGTTCCCACCTAGGCCAGGCTGCCTCACTGCTCGCAGATGATTGTGAGACATATGAAGGGTCTTCGGACCATCTCTTACAATCTTCCATCCCAAACACTTTAATCCCTAACAGTTTTTCTTTCCTCAAAATAAAATCCGCAAGAGAAAGGCTATTCTGTATAACATTGGACCATGTTCATCATGCAGCTTAGATTTGTGGTACCTCATATTATTCTGCATTTTCAGCAAAGAAGAAAAGATGAAGAAAAAATACCTGAAACAACCAAATATCTTTGTGTGTGTGTGTGTGACTTAGTGCCTTTTAGCAAAATCTGTGTAAATGTCATCTTTGTTGTGCTATGAAATGTGATTGGCATAGTAGAATTGAAAAAAACCCAACACCAAGAAACTAAAACTAGATCTCAACAGCATTTCAAAGAGTGCCCCAATTTGATTTTTTTAAAAATGAACATAATAGTAGAAAACACAGATACCAAAGTGGAACCTGCCTGTGGATGAATCCTGGTAAAGTCCTCTGAGTATCTTCCAAGTAACCAATGGTCAGAAATTGTTTGCAGAAAATAGACAATTGCTAAGACTTCAGAAGTACTTTAAAAAAGAATATCCATGTCATGCTAGCCAGACAGTGAGCTTCAGATGTGCCTAACACAGACTTTACTTTCAGTGATTAAAAAATCAGCCTGAGCAACACGTTACGTAGATAGGTATCATTCTGGGCATATTCTCCAATTCAGTAAATTCAGATTTTCTTCTGAGGACAAGTTTATTTGTTCAAGAAGATAACCTCATAGCTGTTCAAAAAATACCCACAGAATGAAGGTATTACATAAACATTCATCTGGAGACTAATTGAAATAGTTATCAGTATTAGATATGTGACACCTGGCTTCCAACATTAAATTCTATTATATGCTCTAAGTAGAATACGACAGATAATAAACCCACATCAGATCCTTTCTGAAAGCTAGCAGTCAATTACTTGCCTTTCTTAAACGCCTATTTCCAGTTTGGCCACTGCCTTTGCTCCCTCTTGGATAAGAAAAACTCAAGAAAAAAATATAGCTTTTATTTCTTTACCTCATCTTTCATACTATACAGCAATACTTCAATTATATGAGATTTCTTTTATCACTCTTGGTGCAGGCCCTGGCACATGAAGTGAGCTCAGAGATAGGAGTTTTAAGCTGACCATGAGTTTTGATATTTGGATTAAAAAGTTGCAGTCTGAATCAGAACATCTTTCCTCCAGCCTTTGCAAACCAGGCCTGCACCCAGCAATGCTGTGCTCTGCAGTATGGATATGACTGTCTCTATTTCTCATCACTGATGGATTCAGCACAGGCACCGTGTAGGATGAGCTTGGAGCACAAATCCCAGTAAGGCACAGGACAACAGCAGAGATGGGAAGTGTCAGACTCAGCACAGGGAGTTAAATAACTCCACCATGACATAACAGTTCAGAAACTGTGTAGAACTTCTCTAGTCAGGAATATTATGTGTGACATTTTGCAATTCTAAAAAGCCAGGATCAGCTACACACTGGTATTTTCACTGGGACTGTTGCTTGGTACCCAAGCTAATCAAAGACATAACAGCCTCTTTGCATTTTTTTAGCAACCTCGTGATTGAGGGGTTCAACACTGCCAATTCCTTCAACATCAGTTCAAAAGGGGATATATGTAGCCCAAGAACTATTGCAGTAAATCAGAGTGTGCCAATTGTCTTCAAACACCTTTCTATTCCATTGCATCAAACCACTACTGATCAAATTTTTTTTCTTCATGTGCATAGAGCACGTATTTCTTGCTCTTTACTATACAGGAAAATGAGTTTTTTGAATGACTCCTTCAGAGCATTTGATATGCACCTCATTTTAAAGGCAGCAGCATTTGAGCATTCTTGAAACCACATACTTGTTTCATGATGAAAACAAAATGTCAATAGTGTCACTTTTGAAGGGCAGGGAAATAGGTCTTTCTTTCCACCTTGTTGAGTACACCTGTAAGTCACTTAAAGTTACACTTGGCACGCCCCTATTTTGAAAGGAAGGTTGCAAGAAAACAGGATTTATGAACCGTAGATACATGATACACTATCACAAGAAAGCAGTAAAAGCTTAACATACCTTTCAAACAATGTTGAAAGTCTTGGAAATCTCTCCCGCCTTTTACATTCTGAATTTCATGTCAAATCTTTGTGAATCTAACTGGTATGATAAATACCTCATGTTTATATTCTGATTTTAATCTATGTAATAAACAGCTGTGGCATTTAAGAAATTTTGCATGAAGTGACTGAGTTTTGAATAACTTGGTCTCCATTGTTGAAAAAAAAATACAAATATTTGAGCAAAAGAGGATCAGCTATCACACAAAAAATTTTTTCAAACATCATTACTAAAGTGTATTGCATTCTGCATATAAGGCGGTATAAAATAGAATGCACTGAACCCAGAATGCCAGTTTCTTTCCAGAACACATCTGCAGTTATTTAATATCTCTGTTCCACATAACCCTCCCTGCCCTTCAGAAAGTGATGGTACTGGCTAAAGGACATTGGGAGGAGAACATTCTCTTCTTTTTTTGATTAGAAATTTACTTGAGAAGAAAAAATGTGATCGTTGATATAGTGGTGGAAAGTAGGTTTGCTCTTTTCTCCTTTGCTATGCCATTCAGCTGGGACTCAGGGATCAGGTAACTATTTATTCTTCAAACAGTGCCACAACTACCCAAGTAGGTTACAGGACGGATCCATATGTGGTAAGAGCAGGAAAAAATGAAAGAAGATTCCTTTTACTCAAACACAGGTTGGGCAGATGACAGTCTGACAGTGTGCACCACTTTTCCAGTGAAAACTTTTGAAATTATATTTTCTTAAAAATGTCAGTCACTGCTTTCAGCCACTTTGGTTTATATTCCTCTAACCTACTTTGTTTTGATTATATATGAGCCTTCTCATTAGACCCCAGGATTAAATTTCTCCCCAAACTAAAGCAAAGCTCAAAGAGTGGAATTAATAGCATCACACATACTCCATATTCTCTTCCCAAACCTGCCTCAGTATGACAGCCTGGGAGCATTTTTATGCCCTGTATTCTTTTCAAAACCCTTCAGATCACATTTTAGGCATCATTTTTGTCTTCAATTTGTGCTTAAAAGCAAAAGCTCTCCTGAGCAGCCCTTTGTTAATTGCTGGGGAGAACAATCGTGGTGAGAATCCCCTTTCCTCCCCAGCATGATGCCACTGCTGACCGCAGTTACTGCACAATTCACGCTCGTTAATGTGAACAGCCCATTTACCTGTCAGACTGTGCTGTTTGCCTCCCTCCTCTATTTACTGTTCAAGAGGAGCAATCAAGAGAAGCTATGAATGATGAGGTTTAATTAAGCTGCCACTCTATTAACTGAGATCCCTCAGGAATTACCCAGCAATTATTCACCTGCAGCAGGTCATTCTTCCTTCTGTCGTTTCCACCCAGTGAAAGGAGCTTCCATTGAGCCCTCACAACTCAGCCTGAGCTTTGCTTTTCCACAGGTTTCCTTCTGCACGAGAAGCTTGTTGCTGCAGCAAATCTCTGCCTCCTTTCTGTACCTCCTGGGGGTGGGATTCTTCTTACCTGACGTTAGGGGTTTACAGCGAGGGGATGTAATGGCAATCTGAACCGGACAGAGTCTCTTTGCTGTCAGGGGAAAGAATTAAGCACTCCCGGGGTGAGATGTGCTTTGTTTAGGTGCCCTAAATCTATTCCCAGCATACCTCTTCTCCTCCTGACAAGACATTGATGTAGACAACGATTTAAGGTGTAGTTACAGACATCTGAGTCAAAAAGGACAAATCCCACTTTTAAAGAACCAAGTTACAATTTTTAAAATATCTGACCTGTAGTAGGTGAGGCTCAGACTGAACACTTGCCACAAGATGATTGTCCTGCATGAATCCATCCAGCAAAATGATTCTGAATTTGGAGAGTTAACAATTGACTAACTTTAGAAATAAATTTATTCACCAGATGTAGACGTCTTTCATCTTCCATAACTTCAGAACACAATATTTAGGGCATTTGAATAATTTCAGAATTTATTTCAAAAAAAAGGGCTAGATAATTTACAGTCTACCTATCCTATTGTCTTCTTGACCCAAATCAAGCCTGAGAGATCCTTTTTGCCTTTGCTTCTGTTCCAAAACCTTAGATCTGTTTAGAAGCCTTTCCCTGATATATAGTAATCATATTATCACCCTAAATCTTTCTCTGTCCTGATACTGTACTTTAAACCTCAAACTGCTTTCAGTCCTTCTTGTTGAAGCCAGCAGTCAATGACCCATCACTTTTAAATTCTTCTTTCAAGCTCAGCCAGAAAAATCTCAGTGTCAGCTCTGGAAAAGTGAGACCAAACTGTGTGAGCATGGAATCTGATTGTTCTAGCTCTCCTTTTATGCCAACCAGCAACAAGTCAGTATTTTGCAAATATTGTCTGTGTAGATGTCTGCTGTGCAAAAATATTTCCCAAAAAAATTACCCAAATGTAATTACTGTGGATTCTGCACTTGCAGTTGAGCTTGCACAGCTTAATGAATAACACATGGTTGCTGATGCTTTATCTATTATCATGATTTCACAGTGGTGATTGGAACAAAGATTATTAAATGGAAATCCTCTTTATAATGATCATTTAAACAAACAGGCAGATCAGATTTTCCTGATCTTTACAAGGCTTGTTTGTGCTTTGTCTGGAATCAGTAAGAGTTTTGTGACAAAATCACTGAGATTCAGTGAAGTTTCAGATGAAGCTGATTTTTTTATCTTCTGATAATCACACACCAGCTGAGCATTATTGGGGTGGCACACAGAACCTGATGGTGTGACACAGCTTTCAGCCTAGCACATCCTGACATGCCACTGTACAGACAAGAGCCAATGCTTCCTGCGAGAAACAAAATGAATCTGTGTTCCTCCTGGAGTCATCTTCATAGACCTGCACTGAACCATCACCGGAAAACAATGTCAGCCATGTCAGCAACATCACTGCAAAATGCTGATTTCATCAGCAGTGCAATTTTCAACTCATCTCAATCTTAAGGGATGCCTTATTGTATTAAGACAAAGCTTGTGGCCAAGACTCATAAAATGCAGTATTTAATAAACCATCTTTCTATGATCAGTTTCATTTCTTAGCATCTGTGCATCTTAAAGCAGTGGAAAAAGGATGTTCTGTAAACATCTGCCGTATGCATTCTGTCCACAGCCAACTCTGATAGCCAGATAAAAACCCCTTATCTCCCTGAAACACAGGTAGAGAGTCTTGTCAATAAGAGATGATTCATGAAAGCCATTTGCCTTATACTGTTCTTCAGAGAAACTTGGAAGGGTGAGAAGGTGCATCTTACAGAGATTTATCAAGATGATAATGGAAGGGAGAAATCTTTCTTTTTCAAAGTTCTAATGGAAATCTAGCACTATTTCCTCCACCAGTTCAGAATTTTACAAGAATACTCAAGGGATGACGGGTGGGTTTGTCCCTCTATGCAGTGCACACAATACACAGGAACTCGGGGAACTATTTAGCAGAATCTCTGGCTCAGTGGCACCAGTAAATGACCAAAGGTCTAAAATAAAACTAAACCCAGTAGGCAGAAAGAGCACTGAGTTTACAGGGCTTCCCTTGAGGCTGATTACCCACAGCACCTTGAGACAGTGTGAATGATGCTCCCCCTGAAGCTTTCCTGTCCGTCTTTTTCTCATAAATAGAGATGCTGGGTCGATAACTGGAGACAGATTTACGTATTTTGGTTCACATTTATGACAAGTGCAGATTTTTTAAAATGTTTTTTCATGCTTATTTTGAAAAAGGCTAACCACAGCCAGAAAAAGGCTAACCACCTAACGCTTCCTCTGCTGAGAGGTTTCCATGGAAAGATTTAGATGGCAGCACTGAAGTTCCTGCTCAGGCTGACATTGAGGAAATATGCCTTTTCAAAACCCTTTTCTCAAGGGTTTTCTTTCAGCCAATGGAAGTGTTTTTAGCTAAACCAACCTGAGTAATCTGTACAGACAGAGGTCACTGTGGCCACTTTATGCTTTCAGAGTTATTTCAGTTTTGAGAAACTGCACACCACCTGTTTCTCCAGTCTGCTGCTTTAACTGTGAACAGGGTGAGAATCTTTTGCCCCTACCGGCTTTGAATACTGAATTAAATAAGGAAAATCTCCCTGCTTTGTTCACAATAAGTCTTTCAAATATTACTGTTTAGGCTGCAGAAATAAAGAATAGAAGAGTAATTATTCTTTATAAAAATGCAGAGACTATAAGACTGTTTTAGTCTGTCTGAACCTAAAATAAAAAAGTTTCAAAGAGCAGTGTTTTTGCAGCATGGGCAAAATCCTTGTTACATCAAATCTGAGTCTGTTAGTTTTCAGGTGGCTGCCAAGCAAGTTCCTGTCCTTAAGCAGAAATCCTGAGCAAACATCCCTAGCAGCCTGTGTGTGTGCTTCATCTTGTTACACAGAACAGGGGATCCAACACATCACTGCTACAGCTTCCTTACTTCCTGGGGCCAAGATCAGTGCACTGCAGTGCTCACGTGTTGGGTACAGAACCCTCTCTCCCACTGCAGCAGGTACAACAGAGTACCTGCCACAGGACTGGAGCCAACCCTGTGTAGGCAGATAAACATCGAAATGCAGTTTCCAGATATGGCAACTTGGTGATTTTTTGCTTTGAACTGATTTTCTAAAATGACCAGAAAGCAAATCCAACACGAGGTGGGCTTTTTTTGGGAGATTGAAGTGAAAGATACAGCTGCAGCCCCTTGTAAGCCTAATGGGAAAACAAGTTCCATATGAACTGAGGAGTGGATAATTATGTGTTGCCTAAGAAAAAGAAAACTGTTCCCTCCTAGAGCTTATTTTGTTTTGAACTTAAGTACTGCTGGTGGATTTCTATTAAGGCAAAATGAGGGGAACAGAGGAAACTGGGCGGGAGAAGCTACACAGGGGTTTGTGTACAGGAGCAAGAGAATATGCCAAATTAATTTCATAGATCATAAAATGTTTTGGGTTGGAAGGGACTTTATAGATCACCTAGTTCCAACCCCCCTGATGTGGGCAGGAAATCTGGCTTTTTTCATGTTAAAACAGGTATTTTGGAGGTGGTGAAGTAGTTATTTAATGAAAGAGAAAGCAATATGCCTGTTAAAGAGGGATTTCACAGAATCACAGAATCACCAGGTTGGAAGAGACCTTCAAGATCATCAAGTCCAACCTATGTCCCAACACCTCAACTAAACTAAACCATGGCACTGAGGGCCACATCCAATCTCCTCTTAAACACGTCCAGGGATGATACACGTGAGTCAATGTATTTCTTAAGGAGAAAGATTAAGTGCTTTAAGAGAAAAAAAAGTTTCCTAATCATGTTTCAGTAGATAAATACATGGATCATAGAAGGCCGCAGTCATTCCTGTAAACCAACAGCAGCACACACAGGGAGATGAGGCAAAACTGCAGGGGGCTTCTTAATGGTGCTTAAAACAAAGAGAAAAAAAAAGCAACAGCAAAACAAAAAGAAAAAATCCATTTGAAAACCTGCAGAGATTGGAAAGAATATGAAAATCAGATTCCTCTTAAACTGTGATTACAGTGACAAGAGGGTTTTTTCAGGACATGCTCTCCCACGGTCTGCTCTGGAGGCGGTCAGAAGTGCATGAGTCAGGCAGAGTCATGCTGAGGACAAAACCAAGCTGGCTTCAGGTTTGAAAACCCCGAGGTAGCTCAGGGCAGAAAACTCACAGAAGTAATTCAGCACCAGCCTGGATGGAAAGTAAAGGCATTTCTTGGCAGAACAAAAAAATGAGGCAAGACACAAACCCAAGAGAGTCTGGTCACAACAGCTATGCGATTAGTGAAAGAAATTTTAACAAGGACTGCTGTGCTCATTTTAGGTCACACATTTTGAATTCACAGAATAAAAGGCTGGTTGAGGTTAGAAGGGACATCTGGAGCTCGTATGGTCCAAGCCCCTACTCAAGCAGGGCCACCTAGAGCCAGCTGCACCCAGGACTGTGTGCAGAAAGCTTTCCAGTATCCCTAAGGGTGCAGACCCCGGCCTCTCTGTGCAACCTGTGTCAGTGCTCAGTCACCTTCACAGAGAAAATGCATTTCTTTGTGCATTAACAGCCCTTGTAGATAGTTTGGCACTGGACATGTCTTTAATTCCAATGGTGTGAAATATTACCTTCAATCAACTCAGCATGCATTTTTCTCCCAGAACTGAGTCTTCAGGCCTGTGAATCTCAACAGCAAGTCCTACACACTGCTTTAAAATTGGATAATGGGTAGGACCTACTGCTTTTAATTCTCTTTTAACCTTTGCTGAACTTTTTCATTTAAACTGCTGCCCCAGTCACTTAATTTGCCTCTCTGTCATTACCAGTTGGTGGGAGTTTATTTTACTTGCATATTTTGGCTTTTTTTGCTTTTTTTAAGAGTTGCTTTTTGGGGGTTTATTGTAATTTAATTGTTTCTTCTCTTTTGAATGGTGGAAGAAAACATCCACATCACAGTGATGCAGCACAAATGATGGGCACCAGTCTTGAGGATATTCTGGCTGTGTCACAGCAGGCAGAATGTCGGCAGTGGCTGTGTCACAGGGGGCTTGGTAACAGAGGTGGGCCAGGACAGATATAAGGAGGCTGGTAGCACTGCTAATGGCACAAAATCAGCTCTCTGCTCCAGAAAAATGGGCTTTCTCACAGGACAGACAAATGCAGCATGCTGAGAAGTTGCGTGTGAGGACTTGTGCTTTTGCAGATAAGGAACAGGCTCACAGCAGTCAGCTGACCTACATTTACAGCTGAAGAGGTAGAGCTGACCCACAGGGAGTTGCATCTAACCTACCAACACAGAAGGAGTGCTACTCAAATGGGCTGTGCCTTTTAAAGTGCCAAAGTGAGCTGGAGCAGCTACACGGGGACAGGGTTTGTTCCTGCTGCCTCACATAAAAAGAAAATGAGATCAATACTTAATTACCAAGGATTATCTGTAATTGACAATACCCTTTATGTAAGACGAAGTTTGCACACTTTCCAGTGCAATACACACTCCTTAGTGACTAACAAAGTTTTTTTCTTTCCCAATCTCATTTAAGTAATGGCAGCCCCTCTTCTGTCCTGGTTCCCAGCAGATGGATCAGCTGTTCCAAGGTAAAAATTCTCTTCAGAACCAAAAAAGCTCTGCTCTGTTCACAATTCTAAGGCAAGATTATTTTCATAAACACTAGGCTTGTCTGTTTAGAGGTTTGATGTGTTACTGACAGCCATACAAGTCAGGTTATGCAGATGGAAGACATGCTGTCTTTTTTAGGTATAATTAGCATTTCATTTCCTATCAAACAATTTCCCCATCATGTTGAGCACCACCAGAGCAATGGGAATTTTCAAAAGAATGCTTTATTGCAGATTTTTGCTATTAAAAAAACCCCAACCAAACAGAAAAACCTAAGCAATTTCTGAACTAAGGGGTATTTTGTGGTCTTTTTGTTGTTGTTATTGTGGTTTTTTGTGTGGAGTGATTAATTCAGTAATTACCAGGTACCACATCTAAAGCTTTAGGAAGGTTTGAACTCTGTGTTTTCTAGCGTTATTTAATTTCTCTCATGGACTTAAAAAGTTACCTTATTAAAACTCTTCTTTCAGAAAGGATGTTTTTAGTGAATAATAGAAAGGAGACCATTAATCTGCTTGGCTTTTCCCAGACAACTAGGGATGATTTCCTATTCTCCCCAGCTCCTTGCCACATATGTACAGCAGCCTGGTTGAGCTTCTGAGGGGCAAGAAAGGAGAGATGAATTTCCTGTTACACCCATGCCAGGCGGCACCGAGATTTGGGTGGGCTGCTGCGGAAAGGGATGAGGGTCAGAGGCTCATCAGGTCACAAATCCAACCCCAAGTGTTTGACTCTCTTACACCTTCAGAGGATTATTGTTGGCAACTGTCAGCCACATCTTCTTTTGAGAAAATTTCCAAGGGAATTCCTGTCAAAATTTATTCATCTCCATAAGGAGTTTGGGGTTTAATAGGAGGTTTTCTCCCAGCTGATCCCTCCTCCTTGAGCTGAGGTCCAGCAGGCTCTGGCTGGACAACAGACAGAAGATTACACCTTCCTGTCACAAGGCTATGTGAGCATTACAGTGCTTTTCTGGTTACTGGGGGGCTCTCTGAGGATGTAAAAAGACAAGCAGCCTGATTCCTGCTGAATTCTAGCTCAAAATTCATGATCCACAGGACTTTTTAGCGTGGCAAAAGAGACCAGCACCTGACACTGTAATTTACAAAGCTTCCCCCTGACAGGATTTAACTACAGTTTGCCACCGATGTCAGCCACTGCTTTAATAGACTTGGTGCGTCATTTATGCTGGTCTTGCCTCCTACACGATTTCTGCAAATCATGAGCAATGTTCATTCTGCCATTCAATGACAGCAGAATGCCCCAACCACACTGTCTGCTGTGTGTCAGTGTAGTCACAGAGGTAAATACACCCAGAAAAGCAGACTGTAGCTTCAGAGCCTGTAATGGTGACATCTGGTGCTTGCCAGAGGTGCAGTAACACGTAGTGGAACTACAGGATCCTCACGCTGTCATAACTGAAATAGGTTACAGTGTAAAACCCAGTGGTGTTTCCTGTGCCAAAACAAAGTTTCTAAAAAGTCGTTGTGTAACCTTGACCATCCTTCGCAGAGCAACTACAGAATAAAAAGAACAAATGTCTATGGCCTCTAAGCCTAATATTTTTATCTTTAAAATGCATTAACTGTTTGCAATTTAGGTTTTGTGGCCATGCTTTGATTAGAATAGAGGTGAGTGGCAGCTGTCCCCTGACAAGCAGAAATGTCCTCACCTGATGTCCATGACAGGGCAGTTTCTAATATCTTGTATGTAGTGAATGAGAATCTGTAAGAAATGAGCTAAATTACTGTCCTGTAGTAGAAAGTGGCTTTAGAAGGTTTGCAGAGTGACCAGTTACTTCCTACTCTAATAATACTACTGATCTTTTGCTATTGTGGGCTCTCAGGCACATGTTGTGATTCTTGGGGTGGTCCTGTGCAGGCTCCTCTCCAGGAGCTGGGCTTCAGTGACCTGTGAGGATCCCTTCCAGCTCAGGATATTCTGTCATTCTGTGTTTATGTGGCTTAACCTGGTGATCACTGGAAAGAAGTTCTAAAGAGACAATTTAATAACACTTGAGGAACAAGAGTTCATAGTGTATTAAGTTGAAAAATGAACTGTGAAACGTTCTAACAGCAGGGGTTTGATTTCCATGGTAATTTGATGTACACAATAGAGTTGTACTTCTTTAAGAAATTATCCATAGGATTGTAGTTTCTGTGTTAGGTACATCACTGAGACTCATGTAGCCATCCTTAAGCAAAAGAACAAAAAAACCTCAGAGGATTTTCAGGCTTACTTGTCACCTTGCGGTAGATACCAAAATTCAAGTAATTTCAGAGGGAGCTTGAAAAATGCAGCAATAAAATGAGAAGTATTGGGCAACCATTCACATTTATTGAAAGCGTAAAAAAGATTTATTTTCTGTATAATCAAATCTACACATAAGAATCTGTTTCTACTATGGTATTCCAATAAAAGTAAATTAAATGGTGTCAGAATTGATGGCTTTTCCTTGTGAAACAGATAACAGCCACAAATGAGCCTATGGAAATGAATCAAATTATGGGTTCAATTCATACCATTTAAAGAGAGCAGGAAAACACAGCAGCTATGTAAGGACAGACTGTGATGGTAACTTTACTTCATTCCTTTTACACTAAAAATTCTTTAATTATCTTCTTTAGGTTTTTTCCCTGAGTCTTAAAAGATTAGGAATGATAATGTAAGCCAGTGGCAGCCAAAGAAAAGAGAAAAAAAATCTCTTGTGAAGGGAAAGTTTCAGACATTGACAAATCTCCATCAGCTCCATGTATGAAAGCATTTTTAATCTGGGCTGTTTCTTTGTGCTGCACTGCCAGATGAGTCACGGATAGATGGAGGAGTTTGTAGTGCAGCAGGCATGAAAACTGTTCCTTATTATAAACCAACATAGGAAATTGCACACAGAAAAACTTAAAATAAAGACAGACACACAAAAGAGTTGTAAGAAACTGTTCCTGAAATCTCACTTCAGCCTCCCCAGGCTCAGACATTGCCTCACTCCTTGCAGCACCACAGTGATGCCCTGACACAGCCAGCACAGAAGCACCCTTTGGGGTTCTACTCCCAGTGACTGAATCCTGAGACAAGGCTTTGTTTTCCTTTTTTAAAAATTTCTGCCTTCATTACTATTCAGCCTGTACATGAAAGGAGACAGTGGCATCCTTCACTGGTCCCTGGGCTTGCACAGAATATGGTTTTGTCTTATGGCATTTACTAAACTTGTTGCTTGACTTTGCAACCAAATATTCTCAAACTGGAAGTGAAGCATTCCTGCACCTTTTTTTTCAAAGAGAAAAAGTCTCAAACTTCTTAGCATGTGTGGCCCTATGCTGCATGTAGCAGCTATCCATTGGCTCCATAAGAAAAGATGAAGTTCAAGCTCTAATCCAGTCAGTAACTGACCTCCATAGATAAAGTCAGGCTTTACTTTGGACTTTAGACCAAAGTCCATCACTGCATGAGAGTTGAAGGAGCAGGTGGCAGCGATGATTTGGGACTTGGGACTCCAGACCACAGTGATCCAGAAGATTCTGTTCCAAGTACCTGTCCTTAATATTAGGCTCAGTGAAATGTCCTGCAAAGTGCACAGAAGGAGCAGTTGTCAGTGGAAGAGACAAGGCGGTATTGAAACCCTGGGAGACAGATGGAAGACAAGAGCTGCCCCTGGCTGCTTCTGGCACTGCTGGAACCCCCAGCAGGAAGACAGAAACCAAGATCACTTAGGCAAATATTTTGAGATCTTTGAATAAGTTAAAATATCAGCATTATTGCTGTTATTTTCAGAAGGACTTGGCCCCTGTGCAAAATGAGTTGACCTAATGTAAAGCATAGGGCTATGTCATATTTTTGTTCTCCTGCTTAGTGCTGGAGGCAGAAAAGGCACAGGGGATCTCTCAATTCTCCCAAGGTGTTTCAAATTACCTCAGAGATCTGCTACAAGGGCACTGCTTGTATTTTTATCAGACTGGGCCTTCATGATTACCCTTTTTAGGCAAACTTTACAATTTAGAAATATATCAGCATTGGTTTACGCCTTCCATGACCTCTAACACAGAAGAAATTCTGACAATTCTGTTCAGACAGCAGCAACAGCAAGAGCTGAAACTGAAATTAGGAGCCAAGCAAAAATCAGTACCTTTATGCAATGCTAACATGTGTCTCCTTAAATTTTTAATTCTTTCCATTGCCATGTTGGAGGCTAACACTGAATACAATAAAACAAAACAACCTGCAGTAAATCACTTGTAAATGAAAGATCCAAAGCATTTTTTCTCCCCCAAGAAAGGTAATAAATGGAATAGCTACACCAAGTAATAAAGAAAAAAATATTTCTAATTTATGGAATGTAAAAATGCTGTATTCATCCAGTTATTCTGGGGAAATGGACTGTAGTAATAAATATTCTTTAAATATAGCCAGGAAGGAAATAGAAACTGACTTAAAATAGAAAACCTCACTATATAAACATTGCTGAATGACAGTGTCCGGATCCAAAACAAAAGGTTCCAGTTACTGTGAGACAAATGTAAGACTGACTCATCCAAACTACTGGTGTTAGAGCAGCTGCATACCACACATGGGAGAACACCACAGCATTGTGCATATAACACATTTCTGTGTTATATGCACATTTTGTCCACCTATAACACATTTCTGAATGTTTAAGATGTCACACACGTCTCTCTTTCTTTAATCCTTTTATTAGTACAACATGTTACTTGAAGTATTTTTGACATTTGACTAACAAGACAAAGAGACACTCCCCAAGTTACAACCCAACTCTGGCAGAGGTAGGAATAAAAGTCATACTTTACACATAATCCCCACAATAGCAGAGTTTTCTGTAGCTGACTGAGCTGGTCCTTCTCAAGGACACCAAAGCTTTCAGCTCCTGAACAATTTGAAATGCATGGTTTGAGTCCTCAGCAAGAGCTGCTTCACTTTAGAGATCTGTCCTTGTAGACCTCGCTAAGGTAAACACAGAACCTCTTCCTAAGCCGGAGGCAAAGAATTCATTGTGCAAAAGAGAAAAAATTTTAAAAATTGGTTGAGTAAGTTACTATTCATTTCTCATCCCTTCTCTAACACCATGAGATCCTTGCTGCAAAGCCTGGTGATGGTGTTTTGGGACAGGGACACACACACATTTTTTTACATAGAAAGAGAAAACTCATTGGGATGGCTTGTAGGCGGTAGCCTTAAATATCCTAGACAGTTTGAATAGTTTGGTAATTATTCTGCATAGGTAAATGTAGGGAGAGAGATAACCACAGAATTAAAGAAGAGAGAGCAGTGGTACAGCAGATTGAAAGAACAAGAAAGTAGAGGTTATCTATAGGTTTGCCTTTAATGTACACAAAAAAATTCAGCTTTTAATAATAACAAAAATTTAAAATAACTTTTATGTACTTAAAACAGTAAACATATTTTCCTGTTTATCAAGCAAGGCAGCACATGGTACATTTGAAATAGGAACTTCTAGAGAGAAATTTGACCCACTTCCCGAAAACGAGAAAATTTAGCTATTTAACTAACTGCTATTTCTCTAAAACATCATAGAGACCTCTATGGAGTCTTCCTTTGATGGCTTTTATCCACTGTTTCAAGCCCAGTACAGCTAAACCTAGAAATTCCCATAACCTTTCCAAGTCTTCTCTTCTTTTCTCTCACTGTAGACAACAGTCATCCAGTCCTACTTCACAGGTAATACCTTCATTTCCCCTTCTAGGTAACAGAGATTATTATGCACCTTAACTCCAAAACTAAAAGTTTTCCAAAAAATAGAGCTTTTCCTAGGTTACCCGAGGCAAAAAGTTCAAGTTTTCATCTCTTTATTACCATTTTTTCCCCTTTGTTCACTGTGAATTCTGCTGCACGGATCATTTTCCTTGCATGGCCTGTTGGTGTGACATCTCTATTTCCATGTGTTTTACTGCCTTCCCCACTACAATCTCTGCTGGCATAAACGGAGCGTCCAGCCTTTCCTGGTCCTTCACAGCCCCTCCAGCACAGAGCACTTGTCACAGCTCTAAACCACCCCCAAGCCCTCCCTCCGTCGGCTTCGATTTCAAAAGACACATCACCATCTTGTTTACCATCCTTCTGACTTACTGAGCTCCCCAAAACTTTGCTAGATCACCTCATTGTTTTTTTTCAACCCCCCCATTTTTACCACTCATAGAGATTTAAGTTTTTTTGCTCTTGATAGGTGTCTGCCTTTGGGCATGCGAAGATCAGCCCCTGTCACACTGACAAATATCTTCCCATTACCTTGTTTACTCTCATCTACCTGTCAACATCCATCATATCCAGCACTCATATGCTTGGAATATTATATTTTTCAGAAGGTATTGTCTTTTTCTGTTCAAGAGACCAGTACAGCTGTGAATTTTAGGTGTTCTTCTCCTCCCAAAAGAGCTGGATGAGTTCATAGTAGGTCACATAAGTTGAATTTAATTTCATTAGGAAAGGGACCAAGAAGCTTTAATATAGGATTTTCTCAACCAAGGACTACAGAAACAGGGATAAGAAAAATGTAAGAGAAATTGCAAAACTATTTATATTAAATATGGATCTATTTTATCATCTGAAAGCAAAATGCATTTGTTTAGGTTGAAGAAAGAAGAGATGGCCAGGCTGGACAGGGCTTGGAGCAACGTGGTCTAGAGGAAGGTGTCCCTACCCATGGCAGGGGGGTGGAATTGGGTGAGCTTTCAGTCTGTTCCAACCCAAACCTTTCTGTGATTCTATGGAAGGTGGAGGAACATGGTCTAGTTTAGAGCTGAGGGGCAAGGATTGCTCTTGTACCAAGAACTCTAATGTCAGCTACTCACAGCAGGGAAATGCAGGCCAAAGCTACTCTTTCATGTGCACGGTTTCCCTTGATCCTTTACCTATAGCATGCAATTAACTTTTCAAGTTAGACAAAGCATTATCATTTTGATAAGTAGGCTAGATAAAAGGGATAAAACATGTATTTTAATTCTGGGTTTTGTTCAAGTTATGTTTTTATTCGTGACTTGTGTTTTTTAATTACTTTGGATTACTATCTCAAGAAAATGTCATACACCAATCCCTAGAGTCTTCCAGCTAGAAATCCGAGTGTGTATGTCTAAAGGCAAAGAACTGAAATCCACATTTGCTGTACTATGCTCTATTCACAGTGAAGAAAAACAGTCACACAAGCTCCCTGATTGTAAAGGGGCAGATAAATATGTATCCCCAACAGAATATCAATAATAATAAAAATCCGAGCTTCCTTTAGCAGCGATTTCCTAGGAGACATTTCCTAAAACATCCTAGGATTTTCCATCTCTGTAAACTTACAGGAGGTCACCATCAGGTTCAGGCTGCAGAACTAAACCTGTACATTGTAGTCATAAGTAGTACAAAAATACAGTGAGATCCCAGTTCTTTCTAAATGCAGTCCCTCCATACAGCCACCTGTGAGAGTGAGAAACCCTTACTTTATGGAATTCAGAGTGCTCTTTGTGCTCTTCATGGAGGTCCAGCAGAGAAAGGCTCAGTCAGTACTAAATTACTGAAACCGAGTGCTGAAAATACATCTTTTTCAGTAGATGAGAACTAAGAACACCTGCACAATCATCCAGGAGACCTCTAATATCCATATTTAATCTTTTCCATTTAGGCATAAAGCTATAAAGCTATAAATTTAGATTCTAACATAAGCCCTTAGTAGTTATAGTCAAAACTACACACAAAATACTAACCATGGAAATCACTTTAATTTTCCAACTAGTTATTATTTCCATACTTCACTATGAGATGTTTTAAGTGAATATGAATTTTTCTTCTCCTCCCCAGGCCTAGGTAGTAGATATTAATCTCCTCACAAAACTCCAGAGACATAATTCATTTTATAAGAAAAGAAGTAGTAATCCACATGATAGAACCATTAGTGAGAGAAAAGGAACATTGTAATTATTGTTAACAATATAGGTGTTCTTCACATACTGGAGTCCTCTCAACTTCTCTTCAAAGACAGCTGCTTTTCACACTTTGCTTTTGAGAAAGTATTGACTCAATTACATAAATGTAATGTTCAGGTTTTGCAAATACTTGTTTGGATTTTGAAGAGATGGAAAGAAGAGAAAGGCAGCCACTCCTGGGGAAAATTACAGCTTGAGGCCTGATTTTTTAAATATATCATCAGAAAGATTGTAGTAACAAAATGTGTAGGGAAAGAGGCCCATGACTAGCAGCAAATGCTGTCCACAAATCTGACCTGCTCAAAACTTGCCTGGAATTTTAAGAGACTTGTTCATGTGTTTGGTAAAACACTCCTCACATGACTTCTCCAAGCATCTTGCTACCAGATAGTTTCACTGAATACTGAAGATTTTTCTGTGTACTTCCCAGTTGAATCTCTTGGTAATATGATGCTCAATTACTCCTGCCAGTGATCTTCTGTCTCCCAGTTCTACACCGGGCATCCCACACAGACATTCCCAAAACAAGCTAACGAGTGCAATAAAGAAGATCACATTATGCCTTCATATTTGTGTGTTGGTTTGATTGCACACAGCAGAATTTTTAGCCCCAGAGCTTCGGGATTTTATGATCACCGCAGACATTCTATTCAGTGGAGATGGAACTTCTCACTTAAACCAGACAGATCCTGCACAGTGTTATAAAACTGAGCCCTTGCACAGTGTGGTTGTGGGGAAAAAGCACTGAAAACCATTTTTCCTGCAAGGGCTTTCTCTCACACCTTTACTTGCACTCTCTGGAGAAGGCACATCCACTGCAACGGGCTGCTCTAACAGCTCCTGCCGGGTGAGGGAACATTTAGGAAGGAACCAGTTCATATTCAAACACCTTCCACAGATTGCATCTGGAAATATACCATCCAGACCAAACAACTGGATTGTTCATTAAAATCATCTGATTGCGAGCACTTATCTTTGTGTTCACAACAAAAGAGGGAAAAAGAAAGAAGAGCTGCTTTTTTCAGTCCTTTATACCATCATCTCTTTCTATTAGAGTCTGCCCATTGCACAGAGATTTTACCATGATTGGTTTCTTTGACATGTATTTCTATTGCTTTTCATTTGAAAGGAGAAGGTGGCTAAAAATTAAATGAATTGTTCATTAAATAGTCAGCTCTGCTTTGAAAAAAGATTATCCTTTCTTTGGATTCTTTGATGCTGTGTTAACGATGCCTTTTCTTCCATAGGCTTTGTGCATAAAAGGCAAGCTCTTGGAGAAAAGTTGGAAAATAAGCCTTCTCCAGTCCATCCCTCCCATTACGGTAATTTAAGAGATAACTGTTTTCAAGATAAAACTGATTTCTGATAACAAAAGACCTGCTGTTTAAAACTGGAGTCTGAAACTCTTAGCAGCTGATTGACAAGAAAAATGGTCTGGTAGAAGGATTGGTCGTATTGGCTGATGGGGACTTACAGCAGTGAAAAATAAAGTAGCAATCATAAATCAAAATTACTCCACTAAACCCTTTCTGGGCTAGAACCGTGTTTTCTTTCTTTGTATTTTTGTTTTAGCTATTGCTGCATTTAGACACAGCAGGAATGTAGGTCATCTCATATGAAATTGCATCCTAAAAAGAAAAAAAAACTCAGCCAGCTCCTTGCTTCACTCATCCTCTGTCTGTTTGTAGTGCAGACATTCTGAGTTGTGGTGTATGAGTTATGTGGGTTATGTGGTGGTTTTCCCCTCTCTTATCTTTCATCCATTACTGCTAATACAATCAAGTTTACTTGTTCTTATAGGAAAATAAGTTAGAGGAATGAAAAAAAGGACAACAAGAATAAAGATATGCTTGGGATTAGCATTTATTATTTCTCGAATGCTGCCTTATTCTTTCAGGAATATGTGTATAAGAATTTGTAGATAAAAGTCCAAGAATGATGTTTTAGATTCATATTATTTTTTTGCCAAGGGATCCTTTCATACTCACCAAATTACAGAACAAAATATCTAACAACTCAAAGGTGTCAGCACCTACAATCCCATGACAGATGTAGAAAAATGATTCATGATTAAGTGCCTTGCCTTGAGAGAAAGGACATATGCTAGTTGTTTTTTTATTCTGCAGCACTGTTCACCAACTACGAATACACTGATCGGAGAAGAGACAATAAATGTCACCCAAATTCCCCCATTAATTATCATTGTTCTTTCTCTACTCAGTTGTTCCTATCCTCAAAGCATTTATATTCTACATGCATACACTACCAGAGTATGGTGGGTGGAGGAGTACTGAGTAAAAGAGATAGAAAATAGGTGAAAAAATATACTAAAGAAGTAAGACATGGCCAGGAGGTGTTAATACCAACAGGTTGGACAAAGGGCTCTGGAAAAGTCTCTTCAAGGAGAGTTTGGATGCAGTGCAGCAGCAGCATACTCAGGATTACACACCAGACAAAGGGCCTGCAGTCTGCTGCCTGGGGAGCTGACCCTTGCACTGACTCCGTTCAAGCTATGTTTGCTTTTTTACAAATAAATAAGTGTTTGGATGGCTTCACAACAAATTTCAAAGGGCTTCCCAAGGAATATCTTCATTTTAGGAGGTAAAATTACCTTTTTATAGTTCTATATATAATTAATCCCTAGAAAATATCCCTCAAAAATACTTTTGGGGGGGATATCAACAAGGACTGAAGAATTTTGTGGTGCTCAATCACAGTCCCATCAATCTATAACTAGCTATATAACTAGCTGTCAGTTCTGAGACCTCCAACTTGCACTAGCACAGCTTAGTGGTGATCAGTGCACAAGATGTGTTTGGGATCTTGAAGACACTACAGAGAAAAGCCTCTCCTTTGGCAGTGCAGAACCTTCCAGTGTGTTCCAAAGATAGCAGGAGAACAAGGAGTTCAAGCCAGCACCAGGTCAAACTCCTGGAACATATTTTTCTTTTTATCAACACCGTCTTCCCCTGGAGCTGAGCAAAGCTGGATGCTGCTCCACAAGTACTTCTGAGTCTCAGGGACATCTGGAGAGCACATCTGTTGCAGAAGACAAGAACAGCTGGGTGTCTGCAGCACACTGGAGCAAGGAGACCCCCAGAGGTCTCAAATATGTGCTGAAAAGCAGACCAGAAAGTCCAGTTCTCAGAGGGGTCCATATGCCAGGGTCACAGGGGACAGAGGCAGCAGATGTTTCTCATGCTCCTTTGGGATCTCCCTGTCCTTCTTTCTCTCCTTCATTCCAAAATACTGGCACTGCTGGAGTGACAGGAATCTACAGCTGCATGTTGTCCTGTAGTCTGTGCATTGGACAATCAACACTGAGTGACTTTTTCCTCCAAACTCTGTTGGTCACCTCGTTCTGATCATCCTTCCCTCCAGTTTTGTTCTGCCAAGGTGCCGACACTGTCAGGAATGTCTAGAAGGTGCTGGTCATTCCTGAGCCAGTTGGCAGCCCTCAAAGTATTCAGAAAGACTGAATACACTTCCAGTGCCAGTCCTGAGCTGTGAGCCCAGACACTACACATGTACTCCTGTATGATTTTTGATGGATTCTAGATACTCTGAAAAACCATAGCTTCAACGTAAACCTGAAATATAATTCTGACAGCTGTTTCCAGAAATAATCAACAAACATAAGAACTATTTTCCTTAGCAGAAAAAAGACATAACAATTCCATTTTATCCATTTTTAACCAGAAGTTAAAGTTGCAGTGGTTTGAAAATTGTTTCATCTTTCTCAGTTCTTTAAAATTAAAATGAAAAGAGTGTATGACTGTAGGAGCAGAAAACATGACCTACAGCAGATCTGAAGTAATTGAAATCATCTAGCCTTGAATATAAGAGACTTGAAGGAAAACAATAATAGCTCTAAGATAAAGAAAGCAAATTATACACCATGACATGCTCCACAGCCATAATATATGTGTTGTTTTGACAATCATTTTTTTCTGTATGATTACAGTGACTTTTATTAAAATAAGAAAACTAACATTTGGGAGGGAAGAGAGGAGGAAATTGATTAACTGTATCTCATTTTCTCCCAAATATCTGGATTTAAGAATCAGAAGCTGCATATAGCACAATGGTGACACATTAGTTTGGAAGTTATTTCATAATGGCTCATCTCACCTTAGGTGGGGAAAAGATAGATTTTGTCACTTAATTGTATGCATGAAACATCACTCAAAAAGGCTGAAAAGGTGCAATGGAAGCAATGGAATGTTGAGAAGTGGAGGGAACAGACTGCAGAAACCCAGAGATTATTGTGAGCCCTGTTCTAGCTGTACCAATAGTACCTCTTTAGAAGTGAGTAAAATCTCCCTAACACAAGTAGGGTGCTGCATGGGACCCAGCCCTATCACTCCACATGTCACTGTCTACTAAATTGCCATCATTTTCAGAAGGGATTTGGAAGAGGAAAGCAAAAAAGGCTGAGAGTCAAGATATTCACAGTTTATCTGTATCTCATGCACATCTGAGGCACCTTCACCTCCATGTAAAGGTACATTTTTACTACATTGTTTGCCATTCCGAGGGATCATAGAGAAATACATGATCAGTAATCAACTGAAGGTACACCTTCCATTTGAGACAGACATACAACAAGCCTTCTTTAAGCCAAGCAATCATATTTTATCACAGTAAAGTATTTTGTTATTCCTACAAAGATTTAAAACTATCGTATTTCATAGTACTTTTTCTCAAATATTTGTTCAATGAATAAATTTAACAGCAAAACTTAAATAAGAAGACAGCTTACTGCTAAGGAATCTTGGTTTTGTTGCTTAAAAACAAATCCTGAAATTGGTATTTGAAAACCAAGAGAAGCTGTGTTATTATCACCCCTGCAAGTACAGAAATATTTAGTAGCTTTATACTTTCACTTGTAAGAAAAATGAAGGAACTGTAAGTGAACCAGTCTTTTTAGCTCCAAAATGGAAAATTTAGGAAGTTACCTTGAATAAAACCTGCATCATTGTACACGTCAGTCAAGCTCCTAAAATCTGGAAGAAAAAAAAGGCCACAGTGATATTTTCAAAACACTTGCAAAGAGAAGTAAGGATAATATTTCGTTGCTATAAAACTAGCAGCTTTTCAGATATTTAGAAAATACTAGCACAAGTAAAGGCAGATAAATAATAGTTAATCACAACCTGAGGAATAGCTGGGTTCTACACACCCATTTTGTTAACTAAGGTGAAGTTCAATGAAAGTAGGGGAGAATTAGTTAACCTTGAGCTAGGAACACATGGGAGGAGTAACCAGGCTCCTCCTCGACTTCCATCAGCCCTGGCAAAGCACAAAAGCATGCATTGTGGGGGGAGAGGTTACCTGATTTTCTGAAGGTTCAATAAGGAAGGCAGAAGACTTCTCAGATCTAAAAAACCCAAAAGCCCCATAGAAACAGAACATACAAAGATGAATATCCGTACATATAAGAAGGTGGTGGTGTCTGCTGTATTACAGGCAGGAACCAAGACTTAAGGGTCTGAACACCAGCTGACATCCATGGAACTTCCCTGATGATTGTCCTGTCTGCAGCTGCAGAATGATGCCTGTATCAGGATCCCATAGTTTCTGTCCTTACCTGACAGCTGTCAGTGTGTGACAGATGTAAATTATCTCACAGGACATTTTCTATTTATCTGATTTCTAGTAAGGAACTGAGCATACATGGGAAGTTCAATCACCTTCTGCTTTCAGTAATAGCAATATTTTCATGCAGCGTTTGCCAGAGGACATTGCCTCAGTCGTTTGCACATGAGCACAAATCCACTCAGCTGCTCTCTGAAATGCACCAGCACTTCCCCTCCGCCTGGGTGATAGATGCAGTGCAATTTTTGTTCACTCCAGTGTGTTGTACAGGAGAGGGAAAATGCAACAATGGGGAGGATATTCACTCAGCAGTCCGAGCTGGATTATGTTTTTATAACTGATTAGTATTGCTGTGCCACTGCATTTCTCATTAAAATCCCTTTCTTGAAGCTAGGTACAATTTGCACCATGTTTTCCACTTGTTTGAGCTTCAAGCTGTCGCTCAAAAAATTAATTTTAGCTGGGTTCATCTTTCCATCACATTTTTTTTGTCACAGTGGTTGATTAATTCTATGTCATTGTTTGCTCTTTTGCAAGATTAATTGCAGGATGAGAGAAGAGATGACTTTCTGCTGTGGGAATATATGAAGTTATTGTAATTCCACAGTGCTGGAAAGCAACTTTTTCTCTATCTAACTTCAGGCAGCAAGGAAATGATGTAGGGAAACTGGTTTGGGCTGTGACTGGATCAATAACTGACCCAAGGAAAGACCTTCTTGAGCTTTTTGGTTAAGTTCCATTTAAAGTCTCCAAGCCCGAAAAGTCTGAAAAATATATCCTGAGCCCTGGAAGGAGACAAGTGATATTCACAGCCCAGACAGACTGACCAACGATGGACAGGTCTAGCATTGAAACAAGTATTTCCTCTGGAAGTATGGAGCATTTTATGGTAGGAAACACTGACAGAGGTTTCCCCCGAGTGGGGCTTGTGCTGTTCCAGCCCAGGTGAGTTGACATCTCCAGTTGTAATACACTTAAGATACAATAGATTTATGTGAAATAAGGACAGAGAGGGGGCTTTGGGATGCTTTTTTTAGTCTGTAATGACACAAAACAGACATTATTTTGTATCCAGTCAACCTTTCATTGGCTTCCTTTAGTATACATTTATTTCCCAACGGAGCTGCTTGGCAGAGCACATCTTCAATTCTGTATGATACCCTCATGGAGTTCTTTTCTATACAAACCTTACTTATTCAGCTCTTATTCCATTTATTCTGCTTACTGATCCTTCGCAAAAATTACTATCCCCTTGTTAGACAACTGAATTGATATTGCTCTACTGGTTTTTCATTTAAGTTTGAACATAGTCTTTCTGATCCTCATTTACCCCATTGTACAGGGAAATAAAAGGTTTTCCAGAAATGTCTATGCTCCCAGATGCATAATATTGCAATTGCTTGTCCTCTCCTGCACTGAAGGCAAGGAGAATATTCCTCCAGTTTCTATGAGAGCAAGTTTAGGCACTGCTTGTAGAAATTAATTTCATGAATAATGAGGAATGAATTGCTTTGCATCATAAGGAATCCAACCCAAAAATTCATGGTGCTGCATAAATGCAATAATATTGTCCATAATCTATGAGATTTTTACTGTTTGAATTAAATCTATAAATACAGATTGAAAGTGGGTTTTCAGTGTTCAGCAGAACTGTGTAAAAAAGGAAAATGCTTGATATTTTAAATTTTTATTAATTTTCCCCACTCAGCTCTAGTTTTTTGCATGCACGAAGTTGGGTGTGCATTGCCAGGAATATTACCCTTTTTTATTCCATGACACTTGTGAGCAAATCCAGTGACAATGGGGACAAATCAGGTAAGAGAAGAGAAAAATTTTTTTTTAAATGCACTTCAATGGAGTACTTTCAATTTTTAGTCTTTGAAAGTTGAGCTGCGCATTTTTCATTTTTTTATGAAAAAGATCCTCACTCTAGTTTGCCCAGGAAAAATATGCTACAGTGTTGGAAGCATGAACTAGTGTTTTATAGTAAAAGCTGACTGTAAACAAAATCCACCTCTCCCCAGAGCATGAACATAATAAAATATTTCGTTTCTGTAAACAGCATCAACCTCCGCATGCAGAAATGAGGGAAAAGTACTGGAGTGACTGGATTGAGCTACTGGAACAAGTGTTTTGGTTGCTGCTCATACTGGTCGTGTCAAAAGCCTTCCCTTCATGAATCCTGCTAGAGGAGGATCCCTGTGCACAGAGCAATGAGTAACTGATCACCTGAGATTTGTGTGCCTAGAACACAGTGGGGAATAAAATCCTAGAAACAGACATGGTAAACATGTTGTCACCTTAATAGCATGCAATTGCTTCCGGATTTATGTATTGGGACTGCTTTAGGAATAGGGAATGCAGGCCCCAGACCAAAACCCAGCAGCCTGTCCAGTTTATTCTGTTAACTGTTTCCCATGTTCAAACTTTTCCAATGTGTCCTGTCATATCTTGTGAGACAAATCTGCCTCCTAGAATTCAGCCCATAGAGGAAAGTAAACATGGTTTGACTTTTCCAGATAATAAAAATATGTGTTCTATGGGGAACTGATGTACCCAATTGAGTGAAATCATTATTGACGTAACAGCATCAAGCCTGTGATTTTGAAAGTCTGGCTTTGGGGACCTACTTCAAAATTTAACAGGAACTACATGACTCAATCCCATCAGAAAAATCCCATGAATAACTGGAAAATTTCAGTATTAAGATTTAAATTCAGTGAATTACTGTAGGAGCAATCTCTCTGTTCCTTATGTCCAGGTAGCAGTGGTGAAATCATGTCCTGTGTGGAAGAACCCAAAGAAATATGTGAGATGTTGTAACTTACAAAGAATACTCTTTTTAAAGCTGTTTTCCCTGCAGGACTATTTAATACACCCCTCTCCATCATAATCACTCCAATGCCACACTGAGATATTCAAAGAGGCTGAGTAATTTCTGCAATTCCTCTTCAGACCCAGCTCTTTCAGCCTTCCCTCACCACAGTGACGTGTCTGGGGGAGAATTTGCAATTTCTTGTCACAAGGCAGCATCTGATAATCAAAATGTCATCTGTGCTGTAGTCGGCAAGTCAGGAGATGAATTAATGAGCCATAACATATACATAAAGAAAAATGCATCGCTTTAAAAAACTCATGATTTTCTCTTTCAATGAAAAGCTTTTCTTAAGTATTTATCAAGGCATCAGGATTTTGAGAGGATTACTCAGATGTTTAAAGCTTGTTATTTAAATATCTCGTAGCATGAGGAAACTAAACTTAATGAGCAAATTTCACTTGTTCACAATTTGCAATTTTTTTCTAGTCTTGGGACTCTTGGGCATTATACTGAACAATGTTAGAAAGCAGTAGTAATTAGGTGGAATTGCATCCAGAAAACAAATCTGGATATGTAGAGCAGTGTAGGATTTTAGAGGACTTTCCTCCTCCCTCCAGGCCATGATACTCATTTAGTAAAAATGCAAAAGGGAAATATACATCAGTAAATGAACAAAGTTTCAAGACAATTCACATTTTTATGTACCTCTGAGGAAGTAGGACAGCTTTATTAGCTACTATCGGGTAGCACAAATAACTGCAGATTCAACTGCCTGGTTTTCTGAAACTTGTCAAAGAGCTTAATAGAAAGATATATGAGAACTTCAAGCTTTAGGCTTCAAATCCTTGGGATCTGTCAAGCTACAGCATTAATACTAAACTTCATCCCTAATACAGTCTCCAAATTCAAAATGAAGCTATAAAGCGTGGTTAAAGGCTTTTATTTTGATTCTTAAATTCCATTCTGGTGTTCTGTTCAATATACTTGATTGCTGGGAAGTCCTTTGTGCTTTGAAATAATATTGCGGTTCATATCAGACCAACCTGCCTCGCTTTTCCCCAAAATATTTAAAATTTTATTTTCAGCAGAGTGATGCTGACATTTCATAGTTTTCTTTCATGTCAGCAATCAGGATGACCAGATTATTTTCTTTCTGAAAAGGGCTGTTAGGAGATTTTAATTCCTGTGTTGGCTCGTTTATCAGGGGAGACATCACACACTTCGAATTGCAGGACTGTGGTCCCATGCCAGGGGATTGAGGGTGTGGGGTACATGGTTGGTTTGGAGACAGCAAATTCCAGTCCCTGCAGCAAACATAAACGTTCTCTCAAGAAGGCAGTGTGTGTGTGTACACTAATACACCCACCCACACATACTTTCATCCATTCTGTTATCTGTACTTGCTGTTAGAATGAGAATTTTGCATCTATGTAATTGAATTTTCAAAAAGGCCAATGTCTAAGCAAGAAAACAGAGACCTGCAGCAACCCAGCTCTTGCTCTGCATGACCACAATATTTGAAGCCACTGCAGCATACATTTTGAAACATCCCGTTATCCGGGAAATTGCTCTTTGACTTATAAGCTTTTAATCATGGCACTTTTTTCTTTGGAAAAACTCACCACACTTTGCTTGCTTAAAAGAAAAAGATTCCCAGGTTGAGTTGAACACCTTAAAAATAACCATGTGCTCCTGGCGTCTTCAGGAAAAGAAAAGAAGACACGTCTGAGACAGAATATCAAGACTTCAAGTTTTATAAATAATTTTGAAATATGCTCTCCATGATTTATTTTAGAAATGCCAAAAATCCTTCTAAGTAGAAACTGGTTTACATGTATTAGCAAATGTATGTATATTTATGGCGACTTTTTTGAATGCTATATATTGGTTCAACCAGAAGATACCCTTTCCTTACAGCCTTCGTTTCCCTGCTAAGAACATACTCAGTGCACACCTTCTTCCTGTGGAAGAAATGACGGCACCAGACTTCTCTATCCTGAATGTGTAATCCAGGAATTGTTTTTCCCCTGCAAACACCTGCAGGTAGCAATAATTGGTAGTCGTAATTTGGTTTTCTTTGAAAAACAACAACTCAAACAGCTCTTTATCAAGGCTGTTAAGAGCAGATTTTTTCTCTAAACCTTTTGCTTTTTCCTACCTGGATGTAATTATCCACATACTCAGATCAATTTATTACCCCATGCATAAGCACATTCACTCTCGTTTTCCTTTCCCTCAGGACCTTTACATTAAGATGACGACTCAGACTGCTCAAATAGCCCAGTTGCAAACGCCCTTTGATCAAATGATGACTCAAGGAGACTCAAAGATTACTTCTGCAGGGAAAGTCAAGGCAAATTGATCAGAGCTGTCACTGGAGAGCAACAGTTCCTGAAGGACTAGATTTAAAATGCATTATCTTTAATGTAATCAAAGGAGCATTTAATTTAATTTTAAAATGCCTTGCAATATTTGTTAGTGCTATCATTTCAGGGTGTTGCAGGGACAAAAGTTAATCACACTGACTAGACAAACACTGATTTGTTTAATTAAGGCTATCCTGCTTTCTTTGTGTAGTATCTTTCCAACCTGGTGTGCCCATACATTATTTTTTAAATAGTCGGAGCATAGGTGTAAGTAATCTTTCATGGTAGAGGTACTGAGCCTAATGAGGTAAGAGGGAGAAACTAAAGAAACTGAAGGAAAGTAAGGGAACTAAAGAATAGAAAGATGTTTTTCTAACCACCTCATTACACATTTTAGATTCAAATGAGAAGAGACTAAACATGTCCATGGCATGGATTTTCCAGAAGCAGATCGTAATCCACCCGTGGATTACCCAGGCAGCATGAGTGACATTTTGGTTTACTGCCTAGACACTGCTCCCAGAGCCAGTGATTAGGGGGAGTTTGCAGCCTTCTGCTGTTTTCCTGTGTTGGCTTTGCCCTTTTATGGGAAGGGGATGAGCTGCAGAAGTGAAGGGGCAGAAGGTCTCCAGAGGCAAAGCCCTTCTCTTGCCAAGTAGCGGGAGGGATACGCTAAAGAAGAAGCTGAGAGCCTTTAAATCCAGATAATCTCCCTCCTAGAGCTGCCCCAGGCCACAGAGCCCCACGTCCACACAGGGCACAAGACACAAACTCAGACTGGCTTTCAGCAGGCTGGTGCAAGGCAGGCTTTGAATGCTTGGACTGAACCGAAACCATGCATTTCCTCTATTCTTAGGTATTCCCTAAGCTCTAGAAAGCAAGTCAGCATCAAGATGGCTCTTTCTTAAAACTTTCATTTCTGTGACTGAGACTCATTATCCTTGGGGTTTACCCACTCCTAGATGACGTTATTGAAGTAAAAGAGAAATTTATGAACCAGTGCAAAGTGGTCACCTGGATTTGAATAACTATAAGAGAGCAGGAAAGGGAAGGAAAAATATGGAAAGAATGTCTTGGAAAGTGGAGTTCTGAAGTGAAAGACACTGAGTAAGATTAATGTTATTTCTAAGGATCCTCCAATGGTTGTTTCCTGTGTAACAATCCACAGGCATAAAACTGAACTTAAACCTTTAAAACCTTTAAAAGGGAAAGAGATGGAGTCTGAAGAGCTTCTGTACTTTCCAGATATCGCAGGGCATTGGACATAAATCAGGAACCAACCACACCCTGGAGAAAAGATCATAATAATTACAGACGAGAACCAGGATTGCACTGAGGAATAAATGAATTAAACAGAAGAGAGCCCTGACTAGTGAAGCCAGGCCAGCTGGCTGCAAACCAGGTGAGGATACATCTTCCCTGTCTGTCTGTGGGATATGTGGGTCCCTAGAAAAATCATTTGCTCCTGTATTCTATTTTTCAGTGCAAGAACATCGTGTCCCCTGTGCACATATAAAACCAGAATAAGCACAGGGAGCTCCACAGGGTGGTTTTAGATTTATAGTTGTTATATAAAAGAAAAATCTGTGTGATTTTTCTCCACCCATATTTTTCAGATGCACTTTTTTGTTCAGGAAACTTCATTGTCAGTAATTTATTTGTGGTACTCTGACCAAGCTCTACAGCAAGAAAGTTTTGTTTAGAGCCAGCCTTTACTCTTTTCTTATTTACTTTCTGTGAAATCTACACTGTACCCCACAAGAACCAGACTTAAACATAGTAAATTTTAGTGAAAAAATGCCTGTTAAATAAAGCATTTATTCACTAGCATAATATTCTGAAACCATTGGCAACACCCAAGATTTAAGAGACCAATGTAAATATTTTCTGGTATTCATACCTCTGTTTTCCTGTAATAATACTGTGTTTGAAAGTTTTCTCTTCAGTAGGATGGGCAAAGAAGCAGTTCTTTTTCCAGGATCTCAGTCCTTGTTCCACCGTTGCTCACCTTCATACCAGTCATCTTCTCAGTCAAGCAGAAAAGTGAAAATGGAAGTAACACTTCAAGTCAAGAAAATAATATAAAGAAAGTTCTCTGAACATGACAATTTGGATAAAAGCATTTCTGTGCATACTCCCTCTTTGTTGCAGCAACAAGAAAGAGGACATATTTGATCTCCTTTTTATTCAGAGCTCCAGCTGTGGGTACAGCTGCGAGAGCTGCTCCCAGAAAAAGCACTTGCACAGGATGAAGAGCAGAAAAGGTATCATTTTTAGATAAATTCCTAAAAATGCAGAATCAGACTCTGGTATATGTGGAGTACTAGTGACCCAAGTATGGTTGATTTCCAAGAAATATTTAGTCCACTCCCAAAATCTGTTACAGAGAGATGTTTGGGGGTTTTTTCTGATTCACCTAGATGTAGCTCTAAAATTTCCTCGGGAAGTTCAGCTATAATGGATCTCTTCTGTCAAAAAGAACTAGGAAGGTTCAACCTGAATTGCTTCTTGGGGTCACTGAGGTGGAAAAAGCATAGACTACCCCAATTTGCTTCAGTTTTATTATAGGTTTGTTGTTAGTCATGCCACTCACTTGACTTGCAGAGCTGTTTCCTTTCACCACACACAGAGACTGAGGAATGAAAATGGATTCAATCTTCCTATTTCAAACAACTGCATAATACTATAAGAAAACCTGGTTTGCATTAAAAAAAAAAGAGAAAAGGAAGGTTTTCATTAATTTCCCTTCAAGATTTCATTAAATTTGACAACAGCAGCTGCATTTACAAACTGTCACTTTCCCAGGGCATTCACTCCAGACCACTCTATGGACTTACAGCTCAGCACCATGATTATTTTGAGTAAACTTATTTTAAGTCTCCTCTTCTTGGGTTGAAAGGAAAACAAAACTTATATAAGCCACCTTTTTTTTTCTCCCTTTTAAATTCAGTAAAGCATCTTAACTCTTACCCTGATCTTTTGTGAATATCTTGCATGTGATGTCACAGAAAAAAAAGTGAAAAAATGTTCACTCTGTACTGGGTGCAGCCACAGGCAAGTAATAAGCAACGAGGTTGCAGGATTTATTTGCAATAATCCTGGTTCCATGCCATTAACCACCAGAAAAACCCTCTCCCCAGAAAACCCCACACAACCCAAAATGCTATCTGAAGTCTATATTTCATGTACTCAAAGCAAGTACATTGCACCTGATAAGCTGAAAGGAGAACCAGAGGAAATGATTTCTGGAGGCTGGTGATTTACAGGGGAGCAGCAGCACGGCCATTCCAGGGAATGGAAACGAGAAATGTGGTGAGGACTTTGAGACAGAGAAACTAAAAGATGAGAAGGGGAAAACAGAACATGTCCTCAATGGGAACAGACAGAATTTCAGCCAAAGTGGTCTCCTGTGTGCCAGTGGGAAAAGACCTTGTCAGAGGGAAGCAACAAGACCTCGAGGCACTTAAATTTCTGGCCTCAATTTGATTGCAAACTCCCTCCACAGCCTGGAGCAAGTCACTCCAGAGGAGGAGAGCAGCACAGGTTCAAATGACACCTTGGCAGAAAGCCTAAAAAACTCTGTGCAGGCTCCCACTGGATTGTTTCTCCTGCTTCTTACGGAAAGTTTTCAGCCCAGACCACAGCCAGATTTAATGTTCAAGTTAGCTGATTACAACTTATTGTCCCCATCACAGACCTGCTCCGTGCCACCAGATCACCCCATGTCAGTGCCATGAGGTACTTTGGAAAAACAAGAAGGATGGCAGCAGCAGGAGCAGGAGAGCAAGCTCTGAACCAGGAGCAAAGCAGAGCTCATTTAAGTCTCTCTCACACTGTGCTGCAAAAGCTCTGGAGGGAAGAAGAGAAGGTGTAATGGTTTTAAACTTATACCAATTTATATTAAATAGAAGGAAGAATTTTTTTGTAGTGAGGGTGGTAAAACATTGGCACCTGGAGACATAGAAGGCGCAGCATCCCTGGGAATATTCAAGGTCAGGCTGGACATGGATCTGAGCAACCTGACCGAGTTGGAGATGTCACTGCTCTTTGCAGGAGCATTGGTGTGGATGACCTTGAAAGGTCGCTTCCAATCCAAGCTATTCTATGATTGCATGATTAACTTTTCCTCAGAAGAATGTAGAGTGGACCTACAGAGGTCAGATTGGAGGAACCTAAACAGAACTCTTCCTAAATAAAGGTATGTTATGGGCTAAAAAAGAAAATTCAGAAGATCACAGGACAAAGGGAACAGCGGGAAAGGAATTTAAGAAAGTCCCAGGCAAGTACAATAATCCTTCAATATTGGCCCATACCCAATTTTTTTTGTACTGCACTATCTGGGGCTGCTGCTGAGGATCCCTGGCTACACTAAGTAGCAGAGCCTCTGAAAGTCTAGAAAATTGACCTCTGGATATATGCAATGTAGAAGAGGAAGGAATATATAAAACCAGTAAAGTTTGGATAGGTAAATACTTTCCCATTTAATGTAACTGACAATGTTCCAGTAGCACTCATGAAAGAACAATTGTATCACAAACAAATCATTGAAACAAGGGATTATTTCTGCCATACGGACTGGTCCCGTCTGCTTGGGATCTGTTACAGTTTAGGGTTAAAAGCAAAACATCTGTTGAAGCTTTTTTCCACTTGTTTTACACACATTTTCTACCACAACAGAATGAAGATTTAGGATGTTAATGTTTATTCCAGCTTTAATTTTCTTCACAAATTCTTCATTTCTGTGGCAAATTAAAGGAGCAGATGCATCCCTGGGAAGGTTTCCAGACTGATTTTGAAGAAAGTGAGACATCCAATACTTGCTGAGCTGAGCTGGAGTTTCTGATCAATGGTAATACCACAGACAGGATCAAAGAAGAGCTTGAAGTAAATAACTGATGTGTAGAGTTGTATTACATGGTTAGGATGCAGATGGTTTCTGTACCTCCCCATGGGCTGCTGCTGAAGATATAAACTGCTGATCCCCATCTTTGATTATCACTCAGATCATCTATATTGCCTTATCTTTTGATGCAGCTGAAAGCTCTGCTTTACTAGATGGGTAAATTATGAAAGCCCTTCCAGAAAATAAATATACATGTAAATGTTTTATGTACAATATTATTAAACTACTGCGTTTTAACCCAAAGTCTTTTCTACAAAGACATGACTTTTATTTCAGATTTATGGCATGCAAATAACAAAGCCCAATAATTCCTCTCTGCTTGCCTGGGCACTGCAAAAAAAAAAAAGGAAAATATCAGCTCTTTTTTTTGCTTTTAGTGCAGGTCCAAACTAAGTGTTGCAGAGCATTTCAAACACTGGAATATTCATTTATTCGTCTTATTGTATGTAAACTCCCTCTGATTTTCATGAGGTAATGAGCACAAATAATGCATTTGAGAAAATTCTGTTACAAAATTAAACTGATCATTGTTCATCTGATGAAATAAATTCAATCCCTTAATCACAGGCAAACAAGAGGTTTGGGGATGTGACTTTATCTCAGAGGGGCTCTGTGAAAGCTGATGGACATGCCACAGTTTTTCTGCATAATCATGGTTTTCAGAAAAAAGCTGAGTTTTATTGGGTACATCAGGTACAGCTCCAAATAGATACTTCAAATGCTACTAAATGACTACTTAAATAACACAAACAAGCATAAATTTGCAAGAAGCCAAGCAAACTCTTAATTCTAATACCAACAGTAATCTCTTACCTCAGTGGCCAGTTGCCCTTTTCACCACATGAATCCTTGCCATTTATTGGAAAAAGCCATTTCTTGAGAGGACTGTTTTGGTTTTAATCATGTGAGCAAAGCCTGAGGGGAAATTGTAATATAAGTTGTAATTCACTGATTTTCTTCAAGCTCTAGAATTTGTTCTGGTGTGAGATTGGCCAAGAGAGCTTTTGTTTCATCCTCTTAATTTTATATTTCCTTTAGTATGGAGTAAAGAGATTTTTTTTGTTGCTCTTTTTGAAGTTATTGTTCCTGTGTTAAGATCAAAATTGCAAATACAAAGAGAATGGTTTCATTTATAATAAAAGAAACATAAAAAAATTTATATGAATTATTATGTTTGAAATGAGTACTTGTTCTCTCAGAAGTACAGTGCATTACACAATATGAAGCAGGAATACTGAACTGCATAGCTAGGACCATCAGCAGAGCCCTAAAGGCCAGAATTTGCAGTTCTACCATGTGCTGCTGTATTAAAAAAAAAAAAAAAATGAGGGGAAAAGAAAAAAAATGTTGCACTTTCATTAGGAAAAAGGAGAAGGGATTACCAGGCTCTTGTGCACTACACTTACACCCAGAAAATTCAATTCACACCCAGGGAAACACTTTCAATGCTGGCTTTTGGAAAGAACTATCCGATAAATTCAATGTGTAGAAGTGAGAGCTCTCATACCTTCTGAGGAGAACTCTGCTGATCATGATATTGGAGATGCATATTTTAATGTAAAAAGTAATTTCAATATAACCAGATTTCCTAATTCCAAAAAAAACCCAGATTATCAAGAAGTTATTGCTGTCTATCAAACTCAAGCAGTTTTTCCATTTTTACTTTTCTCTTGCACCCACTTTTTCATTTGGCATCTGAACTGACACATCTGGCTAGCCCTGGAAGGGAGAGAATATAAGGTGGGGATGGATGAGAAGCAGAAGGACACAGCACAGCCAAGAAACCCCATCACATTTGTCAAGGACACAAAATGATGCCAAGAGGGAAAAAAAACTATCCAGTAATAAATCTCTTGTCTGTCTTGTCAGCTCTAAAACACTTCTTAAAACATTATCCACTGCCATTGCCAGCCTGTACTGCAGGACTCTGGATAGCCAAGGGAATTAAAGTGTTAAAGAAGAGTGAAATTACAGTACCCTCCTGTAGCTCATTTAATGCGTTATTTGAGGGAAAAAATAATGAAGGGCTTTCTATCAACACAGAAGACCAGGAGGTACTTTCAGAAGTGCACTTCATTTCCGAGATCGTGTACTGAGCCCCAGAATCAGATATTTTACAAGATTAGCACTAAGCAACTATACTTACCTTCATCTTAGTGGCATTACTAATGTGATTGAAACTCTTTGTTAAGCATTAGTGAAGCAGAACTCCAGTGTGTGTCACCCCAGTGGGCCTCTGGCTCTGGGGACAGTGCCTCATGCTGCCTTCTCCCTTGCTGCACCAAGGAGTCACTGCCTTTCCCAGAGCTCAGCCATCTGCTCTCCCACTGCTCCAGCAGCAGTGGAAAATTCCTTTTTGTCTGAAAGGGGAACTTCACGCTAAATCTCAGTGACAGGATCAGGAAACATCTTAAACCAAATTAGCAAGAAGCAAAGCAGAGCGAACAAGTTATAAATTGTATTAGCCATCCTAAGTGTCCCTCTGGTCTCAACTCTTGCTCTTCGCTTTTAATCTTACAAAAAAATAGTTTGTGCCATTAGTTTCCTGAGGCTTTTTCTGCTCCTTTTAGAACGAGAAATTCAGAATCAGTGGAATTGTAAGGAGTAGTGTCTCCAACCAGATACAATGGCATGACCTATTCCAAACTGCAGCAGGACCCTCAGCATTGAAATTATTTGCAGAAATAAATCGATAAATACAGTTACTAATTTCTTCCAGAAAACCCACACCCACCTGCCAGGAGATAGATATCAAGTCCTTTGCAAACCTAGAGGAACAAAAACATGAGCACGCTAATCAGTTACAGGTCTTTCAAACACATGTGTGATTTTGCTTCTCTTTGCTGCAGTCCTCTTCCTTTCCTCCCTTCCTCTAACTATTTTTCCTCCTTAATTTGCTGGACACAAACCTCCTTCCCTATATATTTTAAGTACAGAAAAACCCACCACAGATTCAATGACGTATCCAATACAATGCGATGACACGAAGACAAGGACTTCATTTAGAAATACTGCTCAACACCCAATCGTCACCACAACAGGAGGACAGTGCAACACTTAATGAAATCCATCATAACTAATTGGAATCTGATAATTTGATCTTTTACTGCCATCCTGAACACAAAATAGGATGACTTTTTAAGATTCTTCCTATCTTGGGACTGCAGAAAGACTTGTGGATTTGCTCCTCCCTGTCTAACTCAAGCATTACTGCAACAAGAAGAATGTTGAAAAGACTGAAAGATACTTCTTGTCACTTGAGCTTAACTTTTACTTTCTCAGCAGCTATATAAAGGCATCAAAGACACTTTGTTCATTAAAAAAATAATCCCAAACTACATCTATCAGTGTATTTGAATTTTTTTTTCTGTTTTTCAGCCTGAAATCCTATTTTCGACTAACTTTTAAAGGGTTTTGTCAGGACTCTCCCTAATGTTCTCCAAGCTATAAAGTCTAAAGACTTAATAATTCAAAGAGAAGATTCTTGGAAATCTGAGGAACACAAAAACGGTGCAAAAATTACACAGAAGAAATTTTCCATGTAAAGTCGATGCTGGAAAATGCCCACCTCCTGCTTTCTATCCAAATTGTCAGGCTGTACAGCGTGAATAGTGGTGGGAATAATAATAAGCAGGAGGCACAGCTGGCTGGATTTTCTTCTTATGGATCAACCTGTTTTTTCCCCAAAAGGCGTCCAACCATTTCTGTTCACAGTACAGAGCTAGGCCGAGCTCGGGAGTAAACATTATAAGTAGGGTTAGCTTAGAAGGACTTCAAAATAATTTTGAAGAAACACTTTACAACTAATATGAGAGGGAAGATGCAGCAAGAGCAGCCTTGTGAGCGGGAAAGCTTTTGGTCTGGGTCAGAGGAAGGAGTTAGGGAGATTCAGTCACACTAAGGAAAGTCCACCAAAATAGGGTCTCCAAAATGCACAACATGACACTGCTCAGCGTTGTTGATAAGGCACTTTGTCCTTAAGAAACACCCTGTTAGTTCAACTTCCCTATGTCCACAGTTCAGCTGAGCCTGATTCCTGAGGCAGTGAATTAGTCTCCTTATGGACTATTTGCCTTCCTCCTGCAAAAACTGCCTTGGAATTTATTACTTAAGACAAGATTTCTCTTTTCAGAAATACCCACACACTGAGTTTGCCAACAATTAACCAGACAATCTGGCTGTAAAATAGATAAATATGTTCTAAAGAAAAAAACCTTTCTATTTAAGTAAAAAAAAAATTACAGAACTAAACAGTGTGATTTTTTGCCATGTGCCATTTTTTGAAGACAACATGGCCTATGTCTTGTGTGCACCAATTATATGAAAGTTGTGTTAAAGGCTCAAGAGCAAAGAGCTTGATCTCTCTTATATCTTCCTCAAATAAACATTCTTTTAAAAAGTTGTTCAGCAAGGCTGAACAACCTCATATTTCTGTTGATAGCAACCTGAAATGTGAGCTTTCAAATATGGATCTGTGGCTTTTTAATTCTGTCCATTCACTTTGGTGTGAATCTCCCAAATACTCAGCTTCAAGAACTGATTAAAATTAATCAATAAAATTAAAATTAAATTCCATCTCACTCATCAGCCATCATGCACATGGAGCCAAGACATTTCCCTCAATACATTCTGCATTACAGATTTCATCTGCAACGCAGCTACAGAGAAAGCAGCTTATGGATCCACACCAGATTTCAGGAGGTATCACCACACAGGATGGTGTTTGCAGAATACAAATATCTTTGCATCTTACTGTAAACTTGTCACCATAGCTGCTTTCTTTCAGATTGTTCTTGCATTTAGTTTCTTCAGCTTCTTTTTTTGACATTTGCACTTCTTAAAACTATGCCTGAATAAATCTTCATGCCCTTTCCACTTGCTATAATTAATCACCTTCCTGAAAACTGCAGAAGAGAGCTTGAAAGTATTGAAAAATCTTCCAAAACAGACATTTTGGGAATACCAAAGTTTGGCTGAAAAAAAACCAACAAACCAAAAAAAGCCAGAGTTGAGCATGTTTGCAATTCTGTGCTGTAGATATCCCTGGGATGAAGAGCTCGGTCCCTCGAGGTGCTAAGTGTGTTGGTCATAAATCAGCATTTCATAGCCTCGGGGTTCAGCAGATAAACAGTCACAGAGTTCAGTCTCACTTGTCCCCAAACAGGTTGCTCAGGAAGTGGGGTGGATTGGAATGAGATTACAAAATTGTTATGCACTTCAGCAGTACCAGCTCAAATTCTTGTTTAAAAAAGCTTAAAGCAGTGATCATAGTTTTTCAGCAGTTCTCAGATTTGGAATGGCACAAAAGTCAGCCTAAACTTTCTAGCATACAAAGTGTATCATTATACAGCTTGGACACCTCAGAACTGCTTGAATTAAAATTCATTTCTATGTTTATTTCAATTCCTGAATTATCGACAACTGTTGTATTTGAATAATTTTTACTTCTCCAGGAGCATATGTGCACAGATCTGCAAGACAGATGATGGCTGCAACATTGCCAAGCGGAATTTTGCCTGGTACAGCATATTTTATTTTTGAAGACTGAAATGTACCGGTCTAAGAGAAGATCAGTTCCAAAATTCAGGATACCACATTGTCAATTAATGATCTGTAGTGGCATACCATGGATGCTTTATTTTTCATCTTTTTCCCTCCACATGGTATCTATCTGGTTAAAAAAAAAAGTGAAAGAAGAAAAAAAACGCAAGCTGAGGGTTGTGTAGTTTGACAAGCTGTCATGACCTCTCTCATTGAAATTTACATACAAATGTTTCCAAGACTTGTTTATGCAATTGAGAAAATGAATTCATATTTTGCCAGGAACTACATTTTTTCTGGAAAACATGACCTCAAAGAAAAGGAAAAAACCCACTGTTAAAATTATATAATCAAAATTACATTTGGAATTCAATTTTCATTTCTGTAATTTACCCTACCCGAAAGTCACGTCTTTCATGTCATGCACACGGGCAACACAAGCAACAAGACAAAAACATGTAAATTCACTGTACAGCAAAGGTTTCCATTAAGGTACCTAAATTCTGAGTGAAGCCAATCCACACATCCTCAGAGAAGGGAAATATTACACAAATCTCCGAGTGAAATGGTGGGAAAGCAGAGAGGCAAAGGCCGTCCAGCCCCAGTTTGATCTATCTTTCAGAAAACTTAAATGCTTTAGGTAAGCCAGATATTAATATTATGTAACTTTTTTTGCCTCAACTGCTTGGGTTTCCTTCCAAGCTGTGTTTATGTTACATTTAAGCTGTTTAAACCTTTTAAACCTCATTGGGTGGGAAAGCTTTTCTGCTATTGCTACAAACCATTTAACCTGACTCCCTGAGCCAGCAGGGCTGGATGTTCAGGTGGGCATAGCAAACCTTTTGCTGAGCTCACTCTGCACCTCAGCAAAGCGAGTGGTTCAGAGCTGCCAGTGATACCACTCTGGGCTGATCTGGGGTTCCTGCTCCCAGGGTCAGCCAGGCAAGCACCTTATCCTGGGGCAGCAGAGCTGGGGGAACTCTGTGTGTGGCATCCACTAAATCCACTCAGGGCTCTCATTTACAGCACCCAGATCCTTCCCAAACACTGCTGAATCACACACCAAAAAAGCATTTGCTTTACACCAGTTCCTGCTTCCCAGTATCCCCACCAAAACAGCCCCCAGCAAAAAAGCATAATAGTCTCATTCTCCATGAAAGAAAAAGTATTCTTTAGTCTAATAGGTTCATAGTTGTTGCAAACCAGAGCAATCCCTCTGAAGCCAGGCGAGATGAGGGAGCTCACACCCCGTCCACTGCTGCTGAGGCACCTGGAAGATCCCACACCGAGCACTGCCCTGCTTCTAATGAACTGCTGCCCCACAGCTGGAGCATTCCCTGGTGGGGGTTTCTTGTTTGGTTTTGTTTTGCTTGTGGCTTTTTTGTTTGGTTTTGGTTTTGTTTTGTAAAGACAGTGTTCTTTTTTAAATCCCTCCATCCTCATGCCTGAAGAGATTAACATTTTCTCAGCTAGATGCAAAATATACTGATGTGCTTTATGTTTGTGCCAGCTCCATCCTACCAAGATCCATGCAAAGCATGTGGGAAGGAGAAAGCTTTCGTGGAGAAATGAGCAACTTCCGTATTGATTGAATGTGTCTCACAATACTTAACAAAGAGATTGCTCATCATTTTGCTTTTACTTGAATACCCAGATCCCTTAAAACTTCCACAATCTAGATTTATATGTGTCCTGATTACGTTCTCAAGTTCTGAGAAAGAAACATACAGCTTGATGAATTTTAGCTCGACTTAAAGATTTTCAAGAGGTCTGATGGATTATAAGTGCCTTGATTTCCTCTGTCTTTGATGCCAATAGGAGGCAAAAGGGTTTAAGTAGCCAGAGGTACTTGATTTCTGCAGAGCATACCCCACTAATGTGCAGTGCAGTGAAACTTGATTACTATCTGTGCACACTGCTTTAGGAACATGAGGTGGAAGTGCCTTTCATCAAAAATGCAGTCAAAGTAGGATTTTCAAAATAATTTGACTCCCACTGAAACCCAAACTCTATCCACTAGCTTTAAAGAAAATAGATTTAGGCCAGAACTGAACACCTTTGAAAATCCAAACCTGAAGTAGAAGAACTCCATGTGGTCACCACTTTCTAAAGTAAAAAGATGCAGGTAAACCATGTCTGACTGAATGTGAAGCTACTGGAATTTATCTAAAACTGTGCTTGACTCTGCTGAGTTTTGAACAGTTTGTTTTCAATTAATTTGTAGTTTTTCCTTACTTCCCAAATGATGAGTTCTGGGAGCAGCTGGGAGTTGGACTGTCATAAGTATTGTTTCCATAGCATTTCCAGTCTGACTGGAAGCCAAAAACATTAGAAAGCTCATGAGACAGCCTGTTTTCAAGAGTTCTCAAGCAAATTTTGGCTGATCCACTATGTTTTGATGACTTCAGAAAAGCATCCAAACTGAGGCACATCTCATAGCCAAGCTAAAACCAAACCCTGGAGAAATTTGACTGCAACAAGATGTGATTTGAAAAAGAAAGGGATGGCCAGATATTTCTGTGGTTTATTAGAAGCATTTAAAGGCAGGCAGAGCAGAGATAATAAAAACAAAGAGATCCTGAAATATAAGATTCACCAACTGTTTTCCAGTTCAAGCATCCAAACATTACTAAAATCCAGACCCCTTGCCACACAACAACATTGCTTTGGGCAAAATTAATTTCAGTAGGATTTGAAGATGGGGAACTGTGTCCTGGGATCTCAACTCTGGCCAGGATATATTTCTATATACAAAAGAAGAACAATTGCTGTTTTCCCCATTTTTACCCAAGGAAAGGGTGGACTCCAAGTTCCTGACACAATACCAATAGTGTTTGCAGTAGAAAAGGCTTTTCCATCCATGTACTAGTAAGAGAAAAGTTGAAAATCTACACTCGGGCTTTGTATCAGTAATTCACATTTTCATTCCAGTGACAGAGCCTTTCCTTCAGCAAGTTGGATATTAGCTTGTTATCAGGTTTTCCTTGAGTGCCAAATTGAAACCATACAAAAATAATAGTTCATTCCTCCAGAACACTTGTAGCCAAGGTGTCAAGTTAAGAGAAATTTGTTATGGTGAGAGCTTGCAGCTTGAGCAGTCAGGGAAGTAATGGATTTTCCTTGAGCTGGAATGATATTGAAGACCTGACCAGAGAGATGAGCTGAGAGAAAACTACAAGTTCAGCCTGTCTCTGGTCATTGTGAAGCCCTGCATGTATTTCGCAAGCAGTTTATGGCCCTGACTCTCTCTCTGCCAGCCAGAGGAAAATAGGGAAAAATGCTCCTTTCATACCTCCCTTTATGTCATGGTCAGACACACAGAGCCCTCCTTCAGCAGCACCTTCTGGGAGCCTAGGTCCATCAGAAAAGTCAGAGGGACACTGCTGGAAAGGAGCTACCAACAGCTTTATCTCGCTGCTCTCCCTGATGCCTGGCCAGGGACATGCGAAGGGCTGGCAACAACCTGTAGCCTTCAGCTCCTCACCACATCCCCAAAATACCTGACCCACAATATGATGTGTGCCCTACTTTTCAGACCCCCAAGACTGCTTCCTTTCCTCAGGGAAGATGCCTTCTCTCTGAACAGAAAGCACACAGCTTCAGAGAGAGACCCTGCTGCATGTTCTGGGTGGAAGCAGAGCTGCCTGCTATAGCTGGTGCCTCAATAAGCAGAGGGGAAAAAGCTCCAAACAAATAAAAAATTAAATGCATTAATTTACCCCGTTTTCCGTGAAGTACTGAGTTAATCATTTTCTCTAAATCAAAGAGAAGATGAATGCTAAGTGTAATTCCAACTTCTCCAAATAAGAATTTCCTGGCTCCAAATCTCAACCAGCCACCATGCGAGAAAATACATATGCATGTTAGTATTTCTTCTTTGATCAGTGTCAAGATTGCTTCCATTTTTTATTTCAAAAGAAACTAAGAAAATATGTTTTTAAAATTCACTGCCAAGCATAGATTCAGTTAGAAGATCAAACTCCCAATTGATTCCATCCTTCACGGTCACTGCAGCAAATTCAGGGTACCAGCTGTGTTCGTTACCCTCTCAGAAAGCAGACACGGTATATTACCAGATCTTTAGTTTTATTAGCTGCACCACAGGTCCCAGAGAGACCTCAGCTCAGTTTGTTTTTCTTTCTGCTGCATATAATGCCTGTGGCTTCTGCTGTATGTGCTACTTCATTCTGGATTTGAATTTCTTGTTTTAAGTTTAGAAATGTGGTGCTCATTCCCCCGAATGGACTTCAAAGCTCACAAAACAGGCCGATCCTTGCACACAGATATATTGATTTTAACAGCACACTTGTACTGAGGAAGAACACCTTGGTTTTAGAGCAATATTCCCCGCTAATGTCTCATGATCCAAGTAGTGACAGGAATTTTGCTCAATTGAGTATGTGGTTACTCATCACAAGGTGTAGCTGCAAATTTCACACAGCAGGACTCCTTTGTCAAAACAATCCTCTGCTGCAGAAGTCTCTTCTGTGGGAACTCCACAGGGCTCTGAGTACTCTGACATTTCAATCAAATTCTCTCAGCTCACAACTCATTTTCAGCTCTCTGTGCTAAGCAGATTTGGTCTGGAATGGCACAAGGAGAATGCTACTTACTGCTCCTGCAGCTCTCAGGGACTGCTGCTCTCAATTTCCCATCAATACACTCTATGGAAAGCAGTGAGGAGATCAGCACAGATCCAAAGGCAGCTTGGAAAATATTTCAGAGAAATAATTCAACATTTTGCCTGAGCCTACTTGCTTTTCTTCAAATATAAAATACATACATATAGTGTATTCAGTGGTTTGTAATCTGTGTGCAAGAATTACTGACGAAATGTACTTTCAGCACGAAATTGAGGTAATTGCTCAATTTCATACAGAGGAACACTCCTATTTGCACTTTCTTTACTACCTCCTGTTATTAGGTCCTAAACTGGATGAACTAACTACATGTTTCTTAATTTTATTTAAAGCTATACTTAATGCTATGTCAAACCAGAGTCTGGCTGACACCAGACTGGTTAAAACCCTGGAAAATCCTCTCTCAATCCATCTAATTGAGTCTCCCTTTTCTCATCCCAGCAGATCAGAGGTGTTTCTAGTACAGTTTTTTGACTTCACAAACTGGTTCAAGTGGCATAAGAAATGAGTGTGCAAATGCCAGTTCTGGGACTTGCTATAGAGCCATGGTTGTAGGAACATCAAAAACTGAGACTGGGAGAATTGATTGAATTTAGTCCTGAAAACTTATTTTTTGCTTTTGATTTTTAGATACAGAAGGACCCATAACAGTTATTTTTACAAGGAAAAGAGAAAAGTCTTTAATCACATGGGTATATACAGACTTGTACCAGAATAAGGCTAGAAACATAGATTACCTGGAAAACGTAATCCAACAAGTTTCTTTTGGAGAGGAGAGATTATTGGAAGTTAGATGTTGTATTAGTTTATTTCAACAGAAAAATGTAGAGAACAATGAAGAGGAAAGGATCCCTAACTTTGCCCAGCAAAACAACCTGTATAATTGTGTGGGTTTTAACACAAAGAACAGGAGAGCCAAATATCAGAAGGCCAAATACCATATTTTCAGGGAAAATAAAATTCACTTCCATTTTTCAAAGCTTTTTTTAAAAAATGTGCTACCACACTATGGATGAAACTTATATCAGACCCAGAGATTTTTTTGTAATCACTGAAGAAATTTTTATGCAAGAAGAAAATATAGCAACAGTAGCATGGATTTAGGCAGAGAAAATCCAAATGAAAATTGACCAGGAACATGAAAATCGAGATGAAAACAGCTGATTGTTTTAGAGAAATGGCTCATTACAAGTATAATTTCTGAAAACTCATTGAGTTATCAAATTGCTTAAGGGATGGCAATGGATATTTCCTTATTTGAAAACATTAAGCACTTGTGAGGCATAATAATTAAACAACCACCACAAATTAATCTAATTACCAGGTTGTCTAGAAGCACGGTGACACATGGAGTTCAAATGAATGGAGAATATTTTTTTTCCAGATGAATTTACAGGATGAGTGGCGAGGTCACTGCAAAAGTGAGAGTTCTTCAAAAAAATAAAGTGTAGCACTTCACCCAAAGTCACAGTTTATAACCAAAGGCTGAAAATCATATAATATTAAGTCCTTTGGAAACTTCTCTCAGTATCCTGCCTTTCTTCGTTGTTACTTCAGTCAAGCTGAATTCTTAATGAAGTATTTTACAATGGCTGAGCAAATACAGACAGGTAATAAAATAGATTAATTTGGTCATAAGGTTTTTCCAATTTTCAGCATTGATTATTCAGCATTTTCATTAGCAAGCACTTTTTTTCCCCCCACTAAAAAGATGCAACTCACTGTGTTAAACATAATTCTGTTCCAGTTATTCAATTAATGTCTGCACATATGCAAAGGTTAGAACTTCAGACTAATCCACTTTACTGTAAGATTTTCCTCTTTTCATCCATCACTCTAGCAAAATAAGAATCCACACATATCACATGTCTTCTAAATAAAATAAATGTATTTGAAACCGGGACGTTAATTCAGTTACTGGAACTCAGTCTTCACTCACATTTAGTGATAAACAACGAGACCAAACAACTCTGTACTTGAAACCATCCATATTGCCCTTCAATACTCTTATCATCCTTCAGACACAGGCCAAGTCCTCCCAGAACCCACAGAAGCAAATATTTGCAGGTCGGATCCCTCATTACCTGGGACAGCACAATCTCCTACACCATACAGAGTGTTTATTACACAGCACGGCAGCTCCTCACTTGGTGGCTGTAGGGAGAACCAGATAACAAGGAACAGGGATGGATAAATCCTTAAGCCCCATCCCCACCACCTGGAGAGCCTGGAAGATCCAAGCTGATCCAGGCTTGCTTCACCAAGGCTGTCAATAACTCCTCCCAGAGGCGGGTGATTCAGATTTGCATTTTAGGATCATTTATTAAGAATTGGTTTTATGGTTCAGACACATGTCTACTTGAAAGCTGAGGATAGGAGAGCTTGCCCCAAAGTCTGGGGGTCTTTTCCCCTGATGAGAAATGTGCAAAACTCAGAGCAGCCTCTGCGTTAAAATGAAATGAACCAAATTCACATCCCAAAAACTGATATGGAAGCCTTTAATTTGAAGTTCTCCTTAAGAAATTATCCTTTTCTGATTGTGGAAGTCCATTTCTGAGTAAATAACTCTTTTCCAGTTTCTTCTGTGGAACTCAAGCAGTAAGAGTTCTCGAGAATATCTTTTATACAATGAGCATAGAAATTTTGTCTATACAAGTTATAGACTTATTTACATGAATAGAGATGTAGTAAAATGAGATTGAGAAACAAATGAAAGATGGAGAAAATAAGCTATTGGTACAAAGCCTCCAAGCAGCCTTCATTTCCTTTTAATTTTCTATGGGTACAATAGCTGCATCCTCTGTTTGCGTTTTTCCCTGCTTTCCACTCCCACTTTATCACATTCTGCACAATAATATGGGAGTTTTTGTCTTAACTGTGCTTTGAGACAGCTGACAGCATGGAAAGTAAATTTCAAAATGGAATGGGTTTGAATATTGGAACATGAGATGATTTCAAAAGAAAGAAATAAGATTATTTTTCTTCTCCCTTCTGACTATTGCTTGTTTTTGACTGCCAGACTTGGGGTGAAGCTTCTGAATGGAAAATCCCTAGTTCATGTTATGATCCATTTTTCCACTCTTCCCTGTGTTTGTCAAAGCCCTGAGTGTTTTGCACTGTTATGTCTCTTTTATTTAAGATCTAGGATGCACTTAAGTTAGACAGATAGTCTGTTTTCAGTGCTGTGGCATGTGTCTGTTTATGAATAATGAGTATGACAGACAGATTAATAGTCATTTTCTATGTGGGAAGAGGCTGGAAAGGAGGACATTGTGTGGAATAATTATTAATGAAGTACAGTCAGCACCATGCAATGGATAAGGGCTGTGGGGGGAAGGAAGGGGCGAACATAAAGGCAAAACTGCCCAAAATCTCGAGAAAGACTGGAAAGTAGGTAGTCAAGGAGAACAGCACAAAAGGAGAATAACACGAATGGAAGGCAGTGAAAAGTGAGCAAGAGTCACATAAACTTAATTCATGAACACGAAGGGCCTCTGCTTGATTCCCTAATGCAGGTAAATAGTGGAGATGATCAGAGCAGTACCTCACTGACGAAATTATAATATATATTTTATCCTGACTGAATTGATGAGCTTACAGTGTATCAGTGTCAGTAGAGCCACAGCCTGAGTCTCATTCAGTCACTTAAATCTGACACTCAAACACCAAATTGCAGTTCTCGGATTAAAGATCTGCCGAAGTGAGCACCTGCTGGCATTTCCCCACTGCTGGTATCAGCATCTCACGGTACCTGCCAAAAAGTCCCAGGCTGAATTACCCTGTCTCAGACAGACCATACAGGAACTCCAACAACTGTAGCTGAAGAACATACATTTGCAGCTTTCCAGCAGCAGCCTTTTATATCAATTTAGCCATTCCTGACAAAGAACATGGAAGAATTTGTCAAGATTCTAAATAACACTAAGACAGTCAGGTTTGCATCATCTGACAATTGTTTTTTCATGTTTAAGAACCAGAGCACGCAGTAGTTCACCTCTAGTGACAGACACTTGTCATGGACATGTTTTGGCCAATCATTAATAGATTCTAAAATTCTCAGTAAAGCAAAGAAAAAACCTTAGAGAAGAGAAAAAAAAAGATCATGCATATGGTAAAGCAAGTCTGAGAGTAATTCTAACACAGAAAGCAAGAAAAGGATTAAAACATACCTATCCATGCACACAAAAACCCCCTATTTCCTGCATAAGTTGCACAGTGGTCCTTCAGGAAAGCCAGTAAAAAAAAAAATTGTTACATAATTAAAATAAGTAAAATCTGCTTTTATTTTTCCCACTAGTTTCCTACTAGTCATTATTTCCCACTGTAGTTTTTCAGAAGTAGGAGAAATAACATTGGAATCCTTTTATTTTAAAATGAGAAGTTGCTCTGTATGTGCACATTCATGGACAGCCATCCGTGGCTAATATTGCTTATCACTGGTCTATCTCACCAAGTAGTATTTTCACCCTCTAAAGAGGTTATAAATTAATCTGAAAATAGGTTATGTAATGCCTCATTTTTAACAATTTTCTCCTTTTTTTTGCCTGAAATAATAACTTTTCTGTGAAACACTGGAATCCCCTGTGAATTCCCACTGTGTCAAGCAGACTCAGAACCAGCATGAGACCTTCAGTTCCTATTCCCTGTCGCAGGGAGCTTTAAAGTCCCTTCTCTATCCTTATCTCTTAGGAAAATAGTGGCTTTTTTTCCCGTTACCCCACTTAGTCATTAAAAAATGAGTATATTTGCAGTCCTGATTTATTGTGTTTTTCTCCAAACCCTCCTCTTCCTCGCTGTAGGTACAATGGAGAAATATTGTTATTGTGGCTAATTGTGGTTTTTGTTGTGACCAAGGGACCTTTGAAGGTCTGTGAGGGGCTCGGAGCCCCCAGTGCCCTGGCACCCTGAGCCCCCTCGCCCAGCAGGGCCAGGACACTGATGACAGCTGCTGAAAGGTCATATTTTTATTTAAAATGCATGAATACCTGAAAAGAACCTGTAAGCATGTTTACTCAATTTAACATCTGGATTAATAAAAGATGGCCAGAGAATGGGATTTCTTCGGAGAGTAGGGAACTAAGTGCCTCGCCACTAACTTATTTTAGCGTTTCTCTGGAATATAATTTCCAGTTCATTTGGTTATCAGCAACACTCTGTTTTCATGCTGAAGAAGAGATTTCAGTGCCCGGCACAGTTTGATCCATTTAGATCTGATTTGTACTGCTTTGAACTGCTTTTGTTTGGTTCGATGCAGTTGGATCTGGGTTGAACTGGTTTGATCTGGTTTTATCCAGTTTGATCCAGCTGGAATATGTTGCCTGTATATCAATTCTCACCCTAAGGAGATCTGCAGAGCTAAGCTGGAAAGAGCTGCAATGTATTTTACCCATCTGTTTTCAAAGTTATTTGTCCTTCTGCATACAGTGCTCACAGGTTTTTCTGTTCCATTTCCTCTTGGTCCCATGCCCAAACTCTAGGATTATTTTGTTTAATTCAGTGAATACCTGCCTCAGTGATATGTGGAGCCAGGCAAAAACCTCATTTGCAGGATGTAATTTCTGTTTCCGGTGTCCAGTTCTGTCAATCAGCTGGTCTCAGGCTTCCACAAAAGTATGTCAGATGATACATTTTTCATGCTATCCTCTCTAATCACTGTGAAAGGAAAAAACATTTTATTTCATCTAGAGTGGTTCCATATTAAATAAAATGTTTGTTAAACCTCACCAAGATTCAGCAGACACAGATAAGACAAAGCCTTAATTAATTTTTCAACATCAAGTCTTTCTACATCAGATTTATTTTAACCTTTACCAGTTGGAAACTACCAAGGCAGGTGATTAAAGAGGTCATAATGCAATGACCGGCCCTACAAGTAGGTGAGAGCAAAAGAAAATATTTTCCCTCCTTCTCCTTTCCCTCCTTGTCCAGACCAAGCTGTTTGGTGTTTTGTGCAATAAAGGATGTTCTTCCTGAAAAATATCTCACGTTCAGCCCCAGCTTCCTGTGAAGGCCTCTCCTTCCCTGGGTAAGCAGCTTCTCTCCTGGAATTCAGAACACTATTAATATGATTTTTGGAAGATGCCCTGATATAGTCAATTAGAGGTGAAGTTTTCTTTGTTAGATGCAGAAGGTTGTCCACTTTAGGGTAGTCTTAGGAAGGCCCTGTCACCCCAGAGTGCTTATTGGGGGACCAGAGCGGGAATGGGAGAGTAATGAAATGGCATCTGCAAAGACCCATAATCTGCTCCCTCTTGTAGTCATTCCCCAGTGCCTGAATGTGCTATTTCAGTACCTGAGGCTCAAGCACCTGCATGGTGGGGTATGAAGGCAACCAGCTCCTGATGTTTCTGTCCACTGTGGATCACTCTTTTCCTCCTCTGGTCTTTTTTTTGCCATTCATTTTATCATGTATATAAAGTGAAACAAGGAAATTCAGTTGTTTAAAGGGAAAAAAGCTGGAAATGCCATCTATTTGGTGGTTTTTATTTTAGTTCATTTGTGAGCACAAATTCCTGTCTGTGAGAAAGGAGTATGTGGATAAAGAGGATGGCATGTTCTTTGGGAGAACACAGCCTGCTCAGAAACATGGAGTATTTACTGTTTGTGTTTCATGTGTATATCAAAATCATAAAGTAACTCCCTTCTAGACTTTTTACCATTTCTTATCATTCTGCCCATTTCAATTTATATCTTTGTCCTATAAAATGTAAAAGCTTCTGAAAATTGCTTGGAAAGGGACCATATTACAAATAAAAACATCACAAAACAAGATGAGCTGTATTTCTTTTTAACAGCTCTTCATCAGTTCTCTCAAGAGAATACTTGTGTCTCTAGAAAGAAAACCACTTCACCTGAAATAATTCCTCAGATTTTTAATTAGTACATTCCTCTTCAGGAGTCGTCTTTTAATAGCTAATTCCTTCACCTGCCCCTCTTTCTTAATTCTTGAAAACAATCCCCTCAGCGGTTCCAGCAGTGATGTGCTTTGCACAATGACATTTAAAGATAAATCATAAAAGAAATAATAAAACTGACCAGCTCAGAGATTAATTTTAGAATTAATATAAAATAAATCCCAGCTACTTTTAACTCTAATTTTGTTAAGGTAATGCAAAAAGAAAAGAATAGACACAATATTTCCCTGTGATGCAGAATCACAGAATGGTTTGGTTTGGAAGGGACTTTGAAAATCATCTGGTTCCAGCCCCCTGCCATGGGCAGGGACACCTTCCACTAGACCAGGTTGCTCCAAGTTCCGTCCAATCCAGCCTTGAACACTTCTAGCCAAAGATGGGCTTGCACAGCCTGAGAAGCCAAAAGAGGCCCGAGGTACTCCAGCACTCTTCTGCTTTTGAGTAGCAGCTCCCACCACAGACTGATGGGCTTTTCAGGACAGTGTTTTGTGTTACTAATTGCACTCTCCTCCTCATCAGGCCCCATGAGGAAACTTTGATGGCTCCTTGCAAAGAGCCTGTGACCATTCCAGGAGCAGAGAGCTGCCTGCACACTCACTAGAAATTATACTCCCCTGTGGTTTTCACAGGGGCAAACCTGTCATTTTAAGTTATCATTCAGGAAACCTGAGAAAATTAAGTTAGAACAATATTGGTGTTTTGTGTCATATAATGATTCTAGGTCAATACTGAAGATCTCTCAACCACTCTTCACAGTGTGCCTTCAAAACTACAGGCAAACCAGTAAAGAGTTCTTACACACAAACATACACGTGGTGTTCAAGTAAACACTCTGCTTTGAAAGTATGAAAATTGTAGGTAGCAGGAAAATAAATTTCTTCGAGAAAATGCGTATTCCTCTTCTAAACTCCTACATAGGCTGGGTTTTTGGGAAGACCTGAAATTGGAAATCAACTGATTTCTTATTTCTGCACAATATGCTGCCTGGCCTACTGCTGCTCAATGATTATTTTCATGTGATCTTCAAGAGCCTCTGCTCTATTTAAAAATACATATTTTATTTTCTCCTTCATGCAGGAGTTTGCTTTTTTCTCATCAGTAATTCCATTTGTCTGGGTGCCAGTATCACTGAACCCAAACAAGGCTGTTTATTCTTCTGCAATTTGAGTCTCAAGAAGAAAATACCCGGACATCAAAGCATCTCTTAGCACTGCCACACTAAAAGCAGCCACTCGAGGTATTGTGAACACTCACACAGGTTGTAAGATAAAAATCAGAAACCTTCCAAATGTGTACTCAGAGACACAAGTGTGAGCAATTTCATCTCTACGTCTATATTTGGTGATGCTGTAAGTCCTAATTTCTCAGATTCATTCTTTATATTTTCTTTTATACTTCGAAAATATTTTTCTACTATTTAAAAAAAATATATATATTTTTACAAGGAAAGTTATTGGACAAGGATTTCAATTGAAAGAATATAGATTTAAATTAGATAATAGGAAAAACATCTTCCTGAGGGTGGGGAGGCCCTGGCACAGGGTGCCCAGAGGGGCTGTGGCTGCCCCATCCCTGGAAGTGTTCAAGGCCAGGTCAGACAGGGCTTGGAGCAACCTGGGATAGTGGAAAGCGTCCCTGCCCTTGGCAGGGGATTGGATCTGGATGATTTTTTAAGGTTCCTTCTAACCTAAACCATTCTGTGATTCTGTGATTCTAGGGAAGAGCACATTGTCAGGCTTCAACTCCAGGACACGTCACCTTCGTTGCAGGACCAGGACAACTTTACTGTCTTCACCTATTTTCAACTGAAGCACAGAATCACGTATCAGGAAATTGGGATCATCAGCCTGATTTCATGGTATAGAAGGAGTTTTAAGCAGAGTGATTCATCACAGGGACTGATTCCCAGGGCTCTGCTGTGTGAAAGGATTGGTTGGATAAGTGCCAGATGACAGCAGGAAATAAAAAATAGTAGACATATTCAGCAAGCATCCTTTTAAACTCACCAATAAACACAATAAATATTTATGCTAATTTAATGTTCTAACAGCTTCTGAAAAATGAGAAAAAGCCCAGTGTTGGGTAACAGCTGACTGCTTCAAACCTAGCACAGCTGATCAAGCAGAATTGATGAAATTGGAGAAAATTGTGAAAATTGGTCCCAAAGTCACACACACACATATACAAAAAAAAAAGAAGGTCTGTGGAGGAGAATTTCCGACAAAGAAGGTTTGATTTTGAGAGGGTAGAAAAAGAAATGACTACTTAAACATCTCTTTCCTGCAAAAGGGTGACAGCAAATCAAGCACCTGGGTTGATGAAAATTTTGCTGTAGATGTAAGGGACAAGCAGAAGTTGTAGAGTCTCCAGCTGCCTGGTTTTGTCTGCAACTGCTGATGGAATTTGGTCTTGGTCACAGGAGCCTTTGGTGATTCAGGGTGGGCAGGAACTGCCTCTGGCAATGGATCAGTGAGGAGCAGAGACACAGCTGAGAGCAGTGGGTGAGGCTGAAGTGGGGTGGGTGACAGTGAGACCTGATCTCAGGGCAGAGATCTTCAGGCCTGGCTGCAACAGTGAGACAGCTCCTCACGTCTTGAAAACTCTGAATTTTTCACTTGTCTTCAGGCTCTGTGCTCCTAAGGAGTCTGCAACATTGGTAACTCCCAGCACATTTTCATACACCACAGCTAAGGAATAAACCTACTCAGTAAAAGTTATTTTTTCGAAAATTACTTTTTTTTTCTGCTTCTGCTTGACATGGAGTCAAATAGCTCAGGCTCTAATAAAATAGAAGGTCTATAAGTGCATATTATTGAAAGATCTAAAGAAAGAAAAAATAAAAAATAAATCAATACAGGTTCTTAGTACCTCTGCTTTTGTAAGTAAAGCTTTTACATTAATTAGTGTCTCCACATGCTTACAGATTTGGAGATGTCCCAGAAAAGAGTTTCTAGGGATTGGAAGCCTCTGGCAGACTTCAGCAAAATATAATAGGTCAGAGTAGAAAAGACCATTAATACTCTGCCCATCCCATTGCGAAAAGAAAAATGACTTCTGTAAATGAATATTAAATCAAGACCCTAAGCAAGGGAAAAATTACATTACTTTCTGATTTCAAATCTTTTTAAAGAGCATAGAAAGAAGGATGGTCGACGTCTTTGACTTAGAGGCACCTCACTCCCTTTCAAACCTTCACATTTGCATTTTCCAGGCAGGGCACCTTGAACTTCTGTGGCATCCACAGAGCAAGGGAAACCAGGAGCTGAAACACAGGAAGTTCCATCTGAATATGAGGAAAAACTTGTTTACTGTAAGGGTGACAGAGCATTGGAACAGACTGAGCAGAAGGATTGTGGAGTTTCCTTCCCTGGAGATATTCAAAAGCCAAGTGGAGATGCTCCTGAGCACCCTGTGGTAGGTGAACCTGCTTTAGCAGTGGCGTTGGGCTGGATGGTCTCCAGAGGTCCCTCCCAGCTCCAACCCTCCTTGATTAGGTGATTTAAGAAGCTGGCAGGATCAGGACACAGAGCACATTAGGGCAGTAGGTTCTATTACTGTTTTCCAAGTATTTCTTTTCAAAGCCTGTGGTGACCATTCTGCTGTATTGGAGGTTTTGGAGAGATTAATTTATCGTCTTTACACTGGAAAGGATATATTTTTCTGTTGCTGAAACCACAGTGATTGCATTTTAGAGCCACTAGTATTTAATATTTCATCTGAAAATTTCTTAGCTGTAGAAACTACCTTGCAAGTGTCCTCTTACATTCAAGACATGCCTTTACTAAAGAAAAAACTTTAAAAAAAATGATGTTAGTCTGAAGGGCATTTTGGACCTTTGGTTCAGTTGAAGTGGATTTTCTGTTGTATTTTTATGAAGACCTAAAATACTGGCTTGTTACCATCCACCATACCTCATGTGGAAATGGAAATCAGAAAATAATCAAGTACGTGGAGACTAATCATCAAATAAAAGGAAAATGATAACTAGACAAACCAAAGTGCTCTGGGGCAGCACAAGATAAACATTTGTTCCCAGGGAGATGACAAGTTGTACTTTGCTTGGCAGCCAGGAAAAACACCAATACACACCAGAGGAAAGAGCTCAACTAAAGCAATTAAAGAAATACCCATCAGGAGTTGACCAAGTTGAAAGCTTTCAAAATGCAAACAGTAATGTTCATGATTGATGACATTTCTGTGTGCTGGGGTATTTCATACATTTTCTCTCTTGATGCAGCTCCTCTTTGATCAGTCAGGGAATAGTATTTGGGCATAAATGTTGCTGTAATATACTTCATACTCCAATACAAGTTAGATAAATGTATTTCTGTAGTGAATTTGGGTTAAGAGAATAAATTAGAATAACATTTCTACACCTTCTACCTTTCTTGGTAATAATTTGACAGTTTTGTTACTAAAACCATAAATCTGGTTGAGTTCATCATAGTGGCAATGTGAGAAAAACAGAACTCACTGCTGTCTCAGCTCTGAATTATTTTTAATTTAGGAGAAAGAATTACTACCTTGCCCCGAAACAGTACTGGGTGGATTACTTGTAGTTGCCTCAGGGTGATAGCCTAGGTGCAATCACAATGAGAAAATTCTTGAAAACTCTGTAAACGAGCCTGATTTTGAAATGTTCCAGTTCCTCCTTTTGCTTCTGCACACACAAGCAAAACTTTTCTTGGCTGGAAGTTGTTTACATCTTATTCTAGTACATTTACCATGGCATAGCCATCTGTTTCCAGCCTGCTGGCTCTAATAGTACATCAGGAAAATACTGACCCCACAGGTTCCCTGTGCCAGTCGGGGACAGAGTGGGCTTGGGCTTTGTGCTCTCCATGTGCCATTTGAGCTTTACTGCCCTGGCAATCCTGGAAAAGGACACACTGTGAAAAAGCCCAGAGCTGAATATCCTGCCTTGCTTCAATAAGTAAGGAAAGGGAAGTCAGTATTAAAGACTCTAAACCTGCCATAAACTCAGTGGGAAAAACTTTTCTGATGATTTCCCAGGAGGTACGGAAAGGTTAATGCAATTATTCACTTACATACTTTTATTGTGGCTTCTCGTCCTCCTCCTGACTCCGTCAAACCTCCTGTACCCCCAGTAAAAGCCAACCACCAAACCTGTAACAAATCCTTCACATCACACCCCTGTTTTTAGAGGGATAGTCAGGCAAATCAAATTAGACAACAAAATCCTTAAGCACATGCGTAATTAAAACACTGAGTATTGGGAGTTAAATATATCTTTAAATGCTTTGTTCAGTTGGGCCATAAAGCAGAATGTCACTTTCCAGACCAAATTTCAGCTATCATTTTCTTCCCTACAGCCTTGTGAGCAGTCTCCAGCCAAGCTGCTACACAGGTTCCTTAAAGCACATCAGGACTTGATTCCCTGCCAGCTGCAGCTGCTGCAGCTTGGAAAATGCCTCTGACTCAAATGCCAGCCCCAAAAAAGCTTTTCCCGCCCCAGGGCCCTCTTCCCACTAATAAGGTAAAATTACAGGGGCTTGCCTTCAGATTTAAATTTTCCTTATCAGCCTTAAGGAACAGTAGAAATAACATCTAAAATTTCAGTTTTGGAGCAACCATTGTCAACATTGAGGTGCTGCTAGATCAAGCATTGTGCCATGCGGTTTTCAAAGTTAAACAGTGCAATTTTTATTACAAATTTATATGCTCTAATGTTTTTTGTAAAGTTTCCCTTAAAGCACCAGCCCTTCTGCAGATGAGTGTGGTTTTAATCAGCTCTCAGAGTACCAATGGATAGTCCTGTGTTCCTTAACCCCACTGATGCTCCAGTACTAGGGAATGGGATGAGTAAATTGCCCAATATCCAACAGTTTGGGGGTTTCTTTTACTCTCGAAAGAGTGCTTTTCTTTTTCAAAATAACCACTCTGCCCTATCCTTCTGCTTGACAAACCTTCTGAAGCCTCAGCGTGAGCAGACTGAGAAGCACAGAAATATCCTCTACACACAGCACAGGTACTGCCAAGGTGTTGTTTCAATAACAATTCCCAAGGCAACTTTCAACATTTCTTTAAACATATTACACTTAGAAGGACACACAGCTTTTAAGGATTTCCATTAAGCTCATCAAGCAAGAAACAATCTAAAAAAACCCAGTCACCCACAGGAAAAAAACCAAAATCAATATAAATATATTGCAGGAAGCATAATACTGCAATATGCTTTTTAATATTCTGAACAAGAAATTTTAAAATAGAAAAGAAACCCCACAGAACAAACAACAGAAGAAACCCCCCATACAAGAAAGAGTCAGTGAATGTCCTTTAGCTGTTAAGAAACACCTGTGCTTAATTCTAGCAAGACAGGTGTCCTGGGGAGGGCTTGTAGGTATTTTTTCTGGTTGCTGATAGCTCTGTGATAATGCTTTAGGTGGCTCAGGATGGGATTGGGCTCAGTACTCCCTTGGATGCTCAGCATGGCACAAATCCTGCTTGCATGGATGAGGTGAGTAGGCTGAGGTTGGTTGGGAGCCCTTTTACTTCTGGTTTAGACATTCTTGAGTTTCCTCTAATTAAAAAGTGAATTATCCTGATTTGTATTCTACTTCAGTCTGAGAAAATGTTGAGCTTTGCAGGGAGCTGCTGTTGCAAAAGGCAGAGCTCTGGCCTGGGGTCTGCTTCTGTTAGGAAGCAGTGATTGAGTGAGGGCTGCTTTTAAACAAATGTCTTACTAAACTTGATTTAACATGTTGTGGGAGGACAGTAAGTAATGTGATCCTGTCATTTGACAAATTTTCAAACTAAATACAAAATTCTTAGTTCTGCAGGTTCTCATGGGGGTTTATGCTGTAGACTTGCAATGTTTCTGAATTATTGCAAGTGCCAACAGGAGAACAAAAGTAATTTGATGCAAAAAGAAAATTTACTTTGGTTGGTTGGTACTTTCTTCCTTTTCCTGTCCTGTGGAAATGCTGAAAATTGCAACAAATTAATGCATATTTCCAAAGTGGATGCGTGTTTTTAACCATGACAAGGAATTCTGATTAGTTATTAAAAAGGAGGTTTATCAAATTTTATTATCTTTAGTATATTTAGTCTGTAGGAATGTTTGGGTTTCTTAAGGGAGCAAATGAAGAAACTGGAAGGTGACTTGATTTTAGATTTTCACTCTGTTGCCTTTGACTTTAAAGAAACATCGTTTTAGGGAAAAACATGGCACCAAAGGTGTCTGTACAGCTGCACCTCTATAACCTTGGAAGCTGCTGCTGAACAAGCAGAGGTTTTTATGGCTCGAAATCAACATCAGCTTTGACTTGAAGAAAAGGGCTGGAGTGGTAAGAAGAATGCTGCCTTCCCCTCTGGGTGATGGCAGGAAACTTCCATGGAGACCACAGCAGATTGTCGATCACTTAAAGGTAATTTGGGGTTTTTGAAAAAAGAAATAAGTTTTGGGAAATGCGGTTCTAGAATTAGGCTTAATGTAAGATTAATTTATAGAAGCAATAGCACATGTTGGCTGCTGAGGCCTGGATTCCAGGGCCTTGGAGGTACCACTGGGTCCTGTGTTCCCATGTTGCTTTTTCCAGGTGCAGTGGAACGAAAGCTACTGGATACAACAAGATAGAGATAAAATTAAATACAATAGTATTCTTGTAATTGCCTATGTTAACAGGCTCATGTAAAGTGAGAGTTACAAAAGCCATCGTTTGCTTTCTTTTTTACTAACTTTCTGGGATTAGTGTGGGGATTATTCATAAATGTAGATTAATTTATTAAATCCTCAAAGTAATAGGTTGTAGCCTTCATGTCTGATGCTCAGATGAGTAAGTAAATCAGAGGGTTAACAGCCTGAGAAGTGTTACAGCATTTGCAATGCATAGCTGGTTCTAAAAGCTCCTTCACAAAGCAGCTGGTGATGATACAATGATGCTGCACAAGAAAAAGATTGTTATCCAGCTGTCAACTGTCTTACATGTTTTCATCCATCAAGTGCTTTAAAGGGGCACCTTCCTACGCTGCTGTAATTTAAGCCTCATAGCTGTGACGTCCTAGGTCCATTTTATGCAAATATGAATTATCCGTATGCCAAAAAATTCTCTTGATCTCCCTAGTGTGATCTCGAAAATTGAAAAATTCAATAGATCTTTTTATCCCAACTACACAGATGCATATAGAAGAGCATTTCCTGGCTAAAGAGTTCCCCTGAGTTGTAAATATCTACCATTCTTTTCTTGGTTTTTGTTCCTTGCTTTTGCTTTTATGGATTTTATCACAGTTCTTACAATAAATCCTGTGTGCCTTTGCAACAATAGCTCTGCAGAGAGATTGCTCCCTCCTTTCCAGCTATTCCAATACTCAGGGTTAGATTGTTCACAGTTAAGAGTAAGAGCACAGACACATGAAATGTGCTTTCTTATTTTTCCTACTGTTGCTGTCATCAAAAACTCCTCATGTTTTATTTTCTCAAAGCTTACCTCTGAAAGGCATACTTTTGTGTGTATGTATCTACTTTCATTGAAATAATACTTTTTGCAGTTAAACATAAATCTAGAAGTCCGAAAAGATCAGACTCCAAGGACTCAAAAAGCTTGTTTTATCTCCCATAGAACTGTGATGTTCCGTTAACCTGCAAATGTTTCAACAGCAATCAGGGAATAAAGTCCTAAGCCAGTTTTTGATTACTCTTACAAGTGTTTTTAGCTGTATTTAAGTATTTGGATGATTTAATATGTGAAGTCTAACGGCCATAATATCTGACTGAGGCCTGCCAAATACTCATTGAACTTGCTGACTTCCTTGATAGTAAATATTCATGAAGTATTGGTAACTTGGATTCATGTTTTAAGATGAAAATGAGTATTAAAAGCAGGATGTTGCCTTGTGCTGAGCTGTTCTCTGCACCTTCCAAGGAGAGTGATGGAGCAGAGCCAAGGCAGCAGGAGCAGGGCTGCTGCCTGCTCTGGCGTTTTGAAGCTCTTGCTGTGAGTCTGGATGGCATTTTCAGACATGAATTAGCTGCAGGAACATGAGCTGGATTGACAATAACTGTGTAATGCAAGTTAAATGCTATTGCCACAGCATTCCCAGCCTTTCTGCTGATGCTCTTCTGAGATGTGCTGGATCTCTGCCACTGTTGGGTTTATTGGGACCCTTGGCTAGAAAGGAGAGCACGAGGCTGGTCCCAGCCCATCCTGGCTCACGGAGGTGATGATGTTCATGCCAGTGTGCACAGGGGCTCCACCCAGCCTTTTAGTCTTCTTTGGCTTAGTCTGATGTCCACAGGAGCTGGAATGCTGAGATAAGCACTGAGCTTTGGCTTGTGGTCAGCCCTTAAAATTTACTTCAGTCAGGGACTACAGTAAATACTACTGAGTGTATTAGTATTGACCTGGCTGCAAGATCAGTGCCTGTGGTTCAGCTGGGAATGTATTTGAACAAATCTGTGTGGCCCTGCATGTATTTTATAATACAGTGTTTAATGAGCTGTTCATTCTGTTTGTTGCAACTGTATAAAACAGATAAAACAAAATATATTGTCTGCTCCCAGAACAGATAAATCCTGGTGCAGTTTCTCCACTTAGTTGACACTGCCTAATAGCAATACTCTGCCCTTGCTGTCAGGGTGTGTGTAGGAGTCTTTCAGCCTAATTTTGCATTCTGTTTACAGCATGTTTCTTTTCAATGTTTTCTCTCATTGTTGCATCTAATGTTTTGTAGACTTGTGTCTGTGCTGGTACAGCCTGGTGCAAGGAACACCAATTTACCTCTGTTTTGCTGTTCATTATTTTCTAGATCTCTACCACAATGCACAAATCCATGCCAATATCACTTTTCCAGAGTCAGTGCTTCCCAGGTTCTCTTGCCACTTAATTGGAAGCACTTGTGACAGGAATGACAGATATGCCTGAGGAAGAAGTAGAGTCTAAGGGAGAGTGTTCAGATAAAGCTGCAATTAATAAGTAGATGAGTTTATGATGATGCTCTTGAATAAAGTGGCTAATCAATAAAGCACACTTTAACAAAAATTCTCATCCTATTTAAGTGCAGGGACTTGTCAGTGGCTAGAAGAGAGAAAACGTGTGAGAAACTTGCTTTTGTGGTGTTAACAGGGCTCTTACAGTTAAGGTTTTAAAGCAATCTTTGAGATTCATTTTCCAGAAACACATTGTAAATATTTTGTAGTTAGAACAAGAAAAATAAGTAGGGATGGTCATAGGATATGTTGTTGGAAGAAAGCTTCTTTTCCACTAGTGGTGAGGGGTATTTTTGTGCTTTGTGGGGTTTTTTTGTTTGTTTTTTTGTTTGTTTTTGGTTTTTTTTTTTTTTGTTTTGTTTTGTTTTATGTAAAACAGCCTAAAGGGGCACAGCTGTTCCTGATTTACCAATTGGACAGGCTGGCATTAGGAAGGGTACACTGCTATGATGACTCCTCTCTTTTCTTTTTCTCTCTCTCTTTTTTTTTAATAAATATATTTTTCTGATTCTACATTCAATACCATTTCTGGGACCCCCAAGCAGTCTCTTTCTCCATGCAGAGGCTTCCCTACAGCTGTCCTGTCAATGAAAAATGCAACTTAAGTGTTCATCAAGTGCGGTAGATGTGAGTCCATGCAGGCTGGGCCATAACTCTCAGATGCCATTTTGCAGAGTTTTTCTCACTTGGTTTTTATATTCTAATGGTTTTATTCCTTGCAGCCAAGCAAGGCAGGTTGCTTGTTATTCCAGAGTTATGAACAAACTAACCCCATCTGTGCATCTATCCTTCATTCTGTCTGTCTTGGATTTTTCTCTGCAATGAGACAGATTCTGTCCCCTTTTTACATTGTTGGCTTTGTTATTGGCTATGAGATTCAACTCCAAACTGTAGATAGCCACTATAAAATAATATCCTTAAGTAGCTATAAGCAAAGGATAATTTTCTCTCTTGCCTGTGGTGCGTCCTGCTGTCCCCATGGAGTGTTCCTGGTATTGAGGGAAAGTTCCCTCCTGTAAATTGGGGCAATTTCCTTGCTCATTACACTCGTAGCCATAGAATCATTTAGGTTGGAAAAGATCTCTGAGATACTCAAGTCCAACCATCAACCTGACACTGCCAGGTCCAGCACTAATTCATGTCCTGAAGCACAAAATCTACTTGTTTTTTAAATCTGTCTAGGAATGGTGATCTCAGCACTGCCCTGGGCAGCCTGTTGAAATGCTTGACCTCACTTTCACTGAAGAAATGTTTCCTAATATCCAATCTAAACCTCCCCTGGTGCAACTTGAGGCTGTGTCCTTGTGTCCTATGAACACCCAGTTGTTCAAACCCCAGTTTTTACTAAACTAAAAGGGTAAATCATGCAGAGTCAATTGTATACATTGTTCAGTGATAACTTCCTCCAGGAAACACATTCTCCTTTTTTTTTTTTTTTAAATTTTATATTTCCATGTACTTCTTGAAGTGGGATCTTTATCAAATATGGAGGCTCTGTGTCAATAGCTCCAAAATGGGAGTTTAAGGTAGCAAGGACACATTTGTCAAATTACATATCGTGATATGCTCACAGCAGAGTGGCCATGGCAAGCAGGGATGTTTGGGATTTGGCGAAGCAGTGCTATGGGTTTTCCGCATGCCTTTCGTTTCTGATCTTCCTGTGTAATCAATATTATGCCCTGCAGCTCCGAAATCAGCATTCCCAGGAAGGAATTCTCTTCACTGAGGCATCTGGTGGTTTTTATCTGCAAGCAGGAAGCTGGCCAAACTCATAAAGCATCTGCCTTGTTAGTCCAGCTCCTCTGCCTCCATGGTTAGTTTTATAGTTGTGTGCTGCCTTTCCAGATTGGTTTAAGTTTAAAATATTACATGGAACACATTTCAAAACAGGATTAAAATGACAGTACGGTTTGGACTCCATCCTGAAATTACTTGTTTTCCTGTTCCTTAAGGACACAGACTCTGCTCTGATTTGTTTGCTGCCCTGGGTTTTAGATCCAATCTGGGAATGAGAATGTCTCATGTGGATCCAACCCAGCAGGAGGAGACCCCTTTAGGCTGAGACAATGTGGCCCCAAAGGAACATGAGGCAGTGCAGAACCTAAGCTGGGATGCAGTTTCTTTTGTCATAACATGTGTATTTTGCTGTACCTTTTGTTTATACTTTAAACAATAAATCACCAGTAACAGCCAGATGGGGGAAGCAGTTGAGCCTTTTGGACCCATTTTCCTCTCCCACTTTCCTAATCACTAATGAACATTATCCAAGGAGCTTTTCTTCCTGTGGGCAATATTTAATTTCTCATGTATGACTTGGGGACAAAGAACAAAAGGGGAAGAAGTAGAAAAACTTCCCCAATGCCTCCCCAAACTGCATCGGTGTTCATTTGTGCCTCAGTGGAATAACGTAAATGTTTGAGTTACCTTATTTTTCCTTAATATTGTTAAGGGAATGGATCCCTGCAGCAGCATAGGTGTTATTCCACAAACTTTGCCTGTGGGAAAGATCAATTAGAAAAACAGCTCTGTGTAAGCCTAGCAAATTTGGAAGCAATGGGGAAAAAGTGACTGCAGTGGTGTCAGATGGCAAAACTCCAATTGTTTCAGTAGGATCAATATTTCAGTAATTGGTCCTGCTTCTCCATAGAATGAGAAAGGAGGGAAAACCTTCCCATGTGAGAGCAGTGGTGTATATACATAGTGTAGGTGGCACCTGTCAAATTTATTTAAAATTTCTGATAAGCATCTTCTAATTTCCAGAAGTATAGTCTTGGTAAAAGCAGGAGTTTTTGCAGGAATTTTCTCATTTTTATCGCATGTTTTAATTTGACATTATCAAAACATAAAATTTCTAGTATTTTCCAAGTTGTGTGGGAGCATAAGCTCAGCAAATCTGTATTATGTTAACATTTTATACACATAACTTTTATGTGCTGAAAATTGGAGATTTAAATTTTTTACCTCTATTTCAGTGTTTGGGTTTTTATTTTCTTTAAATGTATCCAGTCTGAGGTTCCCTTGCATGGACTAAACTAATTCCACTCATTTTGCTGCTGGGACTGAGAGGGAGACCTGTGGATCTGGTGCAGTCGAGCCTGTCTCTGTGCACTTGCATCCCAAGCCCCTGCTGGCAAAGGGAACATTTTTTCCTTTGCTGCAATGTCTAAAATGGCTTTTCTCAGCCTCTTGTAAAAGGAGCAGGCTTTTATCACATCTCTTCTTGACCCTGCACATTCCCGTAGGGATGCAGTTTCTTCTCATGGACGGCTGCTGGGCAGAGCTATAAAATCACACATGGCCACACTCTGCCACCAGAGCAATGTGTGCTTCCACCAGGGGATGCAGTTACGTGAGACTGGCAAATTTCTACTAAATCGGTGCCTTTGCTTAAACCAAGCCTGTTTCCAGTTCCAGTAATTAATGTGTGTGCACTGAGCTGAGGAATGCAGGGTTCTGTGCAAATGAATGTAAGGCATTTGCAGAGCACCCACTCCAGCAGGTTAAATGGAATGTGTGTAGGAAATATTCCCTTACACCTGCTGCATGGGAATGAGATGTTCAGGCAGATAAAGCAGGCAGGCTGCAATCACCCTTGTGACTGCCAGGAGCAAGTTACGGATGGATCCTGTCTCGGGCTTTTAATTGCAAAAATGAGACAGAGTTTCGTGGCTATCGATTTTGCTATTTGCTTCACCAGTCATTTAAATGAGTGTGGAAGGGAACTCTTGGGTGTTACACTGCCGAGAAATCATTTCCATAAAGTAATTGTGGTTTGTGTCTTTACTGGGCATCCTGACTGCATTTTCTACATGGGAATTCAGGACAGGGAGAGGTTTGGGATCAGTTTGCTTATTAACCTTCTGGCTTTCTAGTCTATTATTTTCTGAATACTGTTTTATAACATACTTTATGTAATTAGTGCAAATCCTCTTATAATGGCAGCTCTCCTTGCAACAAGATAATCTGAGCCTGGAAAAAACAGTTTGGGTTTTGGTTTCTCAAAATGTTGCTCCTTGGATAAAGAAATTGTTGCAACTTGATGGGTCCAACTGAAGCTGATGGCAAACAGCCCTTGGGGTGCATCACCAGGGGCTTCATTTCTCTTCCTTTTTTTTCTTGTTCATGAGAACTATTTTACTTTATCACCTGAGCAGGGTTTGAGATACTTGACCACACCTGGGTTTTCTGTAGCTTTTTTCCTTCAGGAAAAAGGTCTGCCACTGTAAAAAGCCCAAATTTGCAGGATCTGTGCTAAGGCCAAATCTTTCACAAAGAAAAACCTCTCTAACCCGCCTGGTGATGTGCAGCAAAGAATGCAGAAATAACATAGCTGAGACTTTAAAGAATAAACCAGCTGAGCTAGAGAAGTACTGAAAACTTTGGTGGAAATCTACTCTGTCCCAGCAGGTCACAGTGCACTTGTGGAGCCTGTGGTGTGCAGAGAGTCAGACAGAGGCTGTTTTGTTCAAGGAGCTGCTTGGGCAGTGCAGTTACTGTAAATACACGAGTATATACGTGTGCAGATAACTTTATATGTGTGTATGCTTATAGATTTATTTTTTAACTGCAATATTCTGACTTGAATTTACCTCCTGGAATTTTAAATGTGCTGATGAAAATCTTTCAGTCCCAAGAACATCAAATTCCTATTCCCAAAGTGTAATTGGATGTTCTGTCATATATTATTTTCCCTTCTACCTTAGCTGTTTATTTTGCTTTGGGTGGTGGTTGCAGCTTGGAGGCTGGACACGAGCCAGCAGAGAGCCACTGTGAGAGCATGAGAGGGCAGGAATGAGCCCCGCAAGTGTTCGGTGTCAGAAAAAAAAGGCTGATCAAAAATCTTCTTGGCCATATCCAGATTGCTTCTTTTGACAATTTCCTCAAAAAGCAAACAAACAAAAACCCTCCAAACAAAAACAAACAAAAAACCCAAACCCACCTTCCCACTCCCTCAAGAAAAACTTCATGACTTTCCTATTCAACCAAAACTTTGTACAACTGGGAGGCAATTGGAGGGTATTTTCACCTAGTTAGTAAAAAGATAATTCAATTATTTTCTATAAATGGGTGTTTTCTGCTTATCTGTGTAGAATGAAAGGATACCTTGGCTCAGGTTGGTATGGTAACAGAAAAAAGCACGTGTTTATTTACTCATTAAAACTGCTGTCAGGGGTTTAGGTCCAAAGATTCTGTCCCTTGGGTCTCCATCTTTAAAAGAGCACTAAATTAAATTGTCTCAAAATTATGTCATTACAGCTTCTGGACTAGTTTTCAGGTCTTTTTAAGATCAGAAGGATGCAAAGAAGTACCTAAAATGTTAATTTTCCTATTACCTGGGGAGCTGCAGCAAGGCCATGTTGGGAGATACGTTATTTAAGTGCATCAGAGGCCCTTTATGAACAATTTTCATTGCTTTTTAGCTACATATTCAAATATATTAAAATTACTATCCTGGACTGCCTTGCTGTATTTTACTGGCTTAACTTCTACACAGCCTCAAAGAACACTTTTCCCTACCTCTGCATCTTTTCCCCTGTAACTAGAGGAGACAGTATTGATGTTTTTCCTACTTTTCAAAAAACATACAGGGTATAATCTTGCATTTATTTTGTGAACAAAATGTATTTGAATGTTAGAGGAAAGCAAAGTCTTGTTTCTTTAATCATTTGTATAAATGGATTTCAGAAAAACTGAATGGGTATCAGTGTAAGTAGCATAAGCCTTATTATCAAAGTTTCATTGACCTCATGGGACTAACTTATCTATTAATCCAGGTTTTTGCCTGAGGAGGGAAGATTAGAAGAAAAGAAAATTTAGTAGGAGCTAGTCTCCTTTGATCACACCTTTTATGATATATCATATATGCTACAGTATTTTAATGCCCAAAGTTTGCTAAAAAGCTCAATAAACGGCTTCAATTTATAGGTGGCAAAGCAGGCAACCTTTCTGTGGAAAAGAGTCATGAACTGAGTGTATGGTCATGTTCTTAAATATAACAGATGCCGTGAAAATGCACCCCTGATTAGGGCAGGCTTTCCATGAATCTGAGATAATTTCCAAAGGCTGACTTCTTGTAATCACTTCAGAATCATTTGCCTGAGGTTTTAATGTTAAAAGTGGAGGTGCCCTGACCTGCAGGGTAAAGACCAACAGGTAAATGACTCTGGCAGTCAATCCAGGTTGTTAGATTCAATGTAAAAAATGGCCTCATAGCCTAACCCAAGCTCACCAAGTGACACAAGCATCTCCTTTTCCTTAAAACCTTTGCAAATTGTACAAGAAATTCTTGGAATGGAGTCAGCGACAATTTATTTGGTTTTTGGGTTTTTTTAATGATCAGCTCAGCCACTGAAATAAAAACGTAGAAGTATACAGGAAGGCACTAAACCAAACTCCGGGTATGAGGTAAAATGTTGTGTCTGGCAGGAAAGCAGAGATTTCTTTAGGATGGATGCCCAATGACATATATAAAATACTGTTTTCTTTGCCCGGAAAAGAGATCTGTATTTCCACTTTCAGCTACTGTTTTAATAATTAACATAAAAACATGCTTTTTATGCATGCTAAAACTGTCCTTCATAGTAGCTTTTCTGAAGGCCAAATTCATCAGTGTACTGGGATGTAATTGGTAAAAATATCTGCACTAGATGCAAGCCTTGTTTTGCACAAACTAACTCGGAACTGATAAAGCAATTTCTTGAGTGTCTATTTTTCCCTTTTATTAGGTCTAGTTCCCCACATTCTTTTTAGAGTCTGAAGTCCACTTTTAATTTTTATGCCCCAGAAGTCTGCGTGGTCACTGTCTGTTGCTCCCTTGATGCTGCCACTGAATCCAGCTATACAGATTGAGCTCTTTTAATCTTCTCTAATAAGTCAGTCCACCTTCATCTGCCTCAGCCTGTGTTGCTCTCTGAGCTACCTCCAGTTTGTCCATGACCTGTTAATGAGGTGAACTACCACCAAAACTCCTGGGAATGAGACTAATTCTTCCCTGATTGCCAACATGACCCTTAGTGATGTGTTGTGCTGGGAATAGAAAAGGACTGTGAGGAGTAGACGTGGGGAGCTCACAGACAGCAAAATGTGTGTTAGTTGTGGTAGATCTGAGATGAGAGAACTGATAATTCTGACTGATTGGGAATCACGTGTCTCTTGGAGCATTAGGCAGTCTTTTTTTATGCACTCTAGACCCCAGTCCTAGGGGCACCTGCAAGATAGAGACGATCAACATATTAATTTAATAATTAATGGGGCAGCCAGCCACCAGCAAAGAGAAATCCTTACAGTCCTTGGTGGTCAGGAGATCAGTGATTGTGCCTGAACCTACAAAATTTTCCTAGGGAAGGAAAGGAAATTTCTGTAAGTGAGGAAGAGTGGTTTTAAATTTGCTGCTGGCAAAATTTTAGTTATACTATTTAAACTTCCTTGCTTGTCTCATATTTGGGGCTTGGTAGACTATTTACCAGTAATATCCAGTAGTTCAATTAAGTCTCCATTATGTTGCATGTATTAATGTCCATTGTATTTTCCATAGCATATTTTGAGTGAGCTTGGGAGAGTAAGGGTTCAAGGCCAGGCTGGATGTGGCTCTGAGCAACCTGGTCTAGTAGAAGGTGTCACTGCTCATGGCAGGGAGGTGGAACAAGATGAACTGTAAGGTCCCTTTCAAGACAAGCCATTCTGTGATTCTATGACAAGGTTACATTTAAATGTTCAATGAGCCTGTTCTTGTTTGGTGGCAATTTAGCTGAACCCCTCCTCTTGTGCTGGGACAGTTCAGTCTCGGGGTACATTTGGCTCGTGTCCACAGAGTTCCCTGCCATGGCATGTGCTGAGTGCCTGTGCTGTGGTGGGTCCATCAGCATGTCAGCCCTGGTAAGACAGTGAGACAGCAGTGCTCTGCAATCCGTAAAATTCATTAAAAATTCTAAGGAAAAATCAAACTTCCTGGATGCTGAAAAATCCTGACATCCCCCTCTGAACTCTCACAGTTCACACTGAAGTCTTGGGGATTTGTCCGTATATATATTTATAAAGGGGAGAGGAAAAAATAAAAAAATCTGAACCTCTTCTGGCATGCTGGCACTGTCTGCTCCTGTGTTAGCACAGCCCTGATGGATTGGCGAGGTGCCTGGAAGATGCAGGCAGCTGCCTGTCGATCCTTCCACAGGCTCCGTGCTGGGCAGGGGCCATGCCTGGAGCAGAACCTCAGCTGCTCTGGCATCACAGCACAGCAGCTGAAGCAGAGTTCATGTTTAAAAAATATTTTACTGTTGAATTATAGTTAATTTAAATAAAGTCTAGCTGATCTTCTCTTGTTCCTGCTAGTCTGGGAAATGCAGAACATGAGCCTTTGGGTGCTGCTCTGCACAGCAGAGCTCGGCTCAGGATAAAGGCTGGGGAATCTGTCTCTTTTCCTGCAGTTTGGATCATGCTATAACTTTTATTTTTTTACCCATATCATTTTAGAGATTTACTTCTGTATCAGTGAAATTTTGCTGTATGAAGGCAAAGCACATGCCTATTTAATTTTCATTATCTGGATTTCTAGCACTACTACTCTCAAGACGTTTTGGCTAGACAAAACAGTGATTTAAAACATAAAGCAGCATTTATGGCCTATTTTCCAGTATTTATAAAATTTAGTAAGCATACGTGCACAATGAATCATGGTAGTGTCTTCTGCAGACAGAGCTCCCTGGAATAAATACTTGATGCATAGTCAAGCTGAGCTATGTTTATGCAAAGCAGAAAATACAGATAAAGGGTTTCTGTCTTAAAAGGTAATCCTGAGGTAAGACATTTTGGTTGGTTGGTTGTTTTTAATAGCAGGAGGCAGAAAAGAGTTAGGATTTTTAAGGAACACAAAGCAGGGTTTGTGTTTGCAGTCAATAACACTGATTTTATATTTTGGGATTGGGAAAAGGCTTGTCTTACAAAATCAGCCCAAATAAACATTGCGTACAAAGCTGTAATAACACCTGAAATAAGACTTGATGTGACTTACAGCAGGCTGGCTCAAAGGGTACATGCTTCATTGATTTTCAGAGCTTATTGCTTGTTAATAGTTCCGCAGCACACTCATTACAACTCCTGGCTGTTATCGGGCTCGGGGCAGGCAGCTGTGAGCTGACAATAACATCTGATGCTGCAAAGCCAGGCTTGAGAGAGATTTACCCTTTTCAAAGTGATTATGTAGATCAAACCAGCACTTTTTCCGTTTGGAATTCTCTTGCAGGGCTCTCATATAACATTTATACAGTATCTTGTTGCTCACCTGGAAGGCAGCTTGTTCCAGGCATAAAGGTTCGCATCTGTGCTGCTTTTGTAAGAAAAGATTTGTGGGGAGGTTGATAATAAAGTTAGTACTGGCAAGAATATTTTAGAGTATAATCTGCAACCTAAAGCAGTTACCTGGATGTTTGTTTATCCTGTACACAGGTAAATACTAGCAGGGTCTGGGTTTTTTCCTTCTGGACAGTGATTGACTCATTTTTCTACAGCAGCAGCATCCGGACTACAATCTACTTAGAAAGTGAGCTGAACCTCCTCTTTTCTACAAGAAAAAAGTTTCCCTGAAAGTACAGCTACCACTTCAGTTCAATCAGCAAACTGGAGGAGTGAACTGAATTCTTGTGATCTAATTAATAAGATAATGTATGTTAAGATAGGGATAGCCCCATAAATCAAAGCAGTTTGTGCCTAAGAAATCTGTGTTGGTCTGGTGCTATGAGTTGTCCGGCCTCTGAAGGAAAACAGGTACATAGTTAAAACTCTAATATAAATAATATACATTTGTAGAATACATACATAGTTATGATATACAGCATATACTACACGTGTATAAATATATTAGAAGTATCTGAACTCTATTATTTCTGAAGCATGGCTGCAATTCCTATTTGTACTGATTGATGCTCATCTGGTGTTATTCAGCTTGGAAAATGAAGTCAGGTTGGTTTAGACTGCCTCGAATCAATATAATGGAGAGTTATGTATTCTAAGAGTGACAAAAAAAAAATCAGTCAAAAATTTCTCTGCTTCTTTTTTCCTACAATTGCAGGTACAATGTTTTCCATCAAATTAAAACTGTCAGTAACAAATTGCTACTTAGATTTAGGATGCCAGAGAATGTACCTGACACAAACAGCAAGAAGGTAAATAGTGCCCACATCAGGGAAATCTATAATGAAGTGGAAACTCCTGAAGGGCTGTCACGGGTGGGCTCAGCCCTGAGCACACTACTGCAGATCCACCAGAATAATTCCTTAGAGCCTGGTAAAGCACGTGGCACCTTCATGCTGAGAGGCTTGTGCAGGACAACATCCCAAGGCTGCCAGTCCCAGGCTGTTCTATTTGCATGAAAGGGAAAGGATTTTTGGCCCTGGATAGAAATCTCTGAAGCTTCCTCTCACATAAATGCTTCTCTCATTCTCTGTGCCTTGCAGTGATGTGTGGAGTGAGAGGCAGCAGTAATTCATCAGGGCGAGGAGCTGCCTGTGGGACACAACATCAAGTTGTCATGGTTTTCCCAGCTCTTAAAAACATGTTTTTGTTTTTAAAAAAGTGATGAAGATTGATACCAGCTGTTAAATCAAGGTGATGTAAAAGCAGGTATTTTGCCTAATTCTCTCAGGTTGTTCAGTTACTGAATTTCAATCCTGGCCCTTTGCTTTCCTACTCATGAATTTCTCTTATTGCAGCACAGAGTTCTTTGACACTGCCAGCTCACACCTGTGTTGGGCCTTAGTGACAGAGTCCCGCCTTCTCATCTCGTTGTTTGGCAGTGATTGCAAATTTGAGTTAACAAACACCTGAGGGATGAAAGCCATGAGCTAGTTGGGTTAATACTTTATTGCCAAGGTGTTGTCAAACTCCTCTTTACACAGGAGTTTCTGGCTGCAGCCACCAGTGAAGACCCACCTTGCCCTGGCTGTGGTCAGTGATGGGTGCTCACCAAATGGGTGGCACTTCCTGAGTTCTGCACTGGTCAGGATTTGACAAGCCCTTTTGGATGCTCCAAAACTTGCTCATTTCCAAAAGCTTCTTGGAGGGAACAGCTTACCTCATATATACATCACTGTGCCAAAAAAGTTTGAGCAATTTTTAAGTGGTTTTTTATAGCTTAGCTGTACAAGTTAAAAGGTTTGTTTGCACCCTCACAAACATACACATATCTCTGTTTATACACGTGCAAATTTATAACATGTATGATTTGGAAGTGTAGTGTGCAGAACGTACCCATTTCTACTCCAAGCGTTTTCCTATTAAAGTTGATTTCTTTAAGGGAGGAGGGAACTGAAATATGATCAACATGGTTACTAAATATAACATCCTCTCAGAAGGCACAGTTGTGCCTCTAGTTTGTGATACCAAGGAAAACTTTATGTCAGACTCCAGAGCAGCAAATTATTGTAACCATTTAAGTAAATAGCCTGGTTCTTTCATTAAAGAAAGTTTCCTTGCTGAGCTAGATGTACGATATATTTATTTTTTCATGAATATAAATGTCAGCTACTGATGGAAACAGTCAGCTGTCACTGCACTACAAATGCAAATTGCAAACTGATGGTTGAACAATTAAGATCTAGTGCACAGAGCTTATTGCCACTGGAGGACTGTAATTGAATTCCTATTGCTGTCAGACAGGTTGAGAATTACTGTAATGAAGATCATCAGTTTTCTACTTTACATCTCGTTGTTTTCCAGCCAAGGAGCATTGGTGTTACGGAGGTTTCCACAAATAGATAATTGAATAAAGAGCAACAAATGACAGAGGAATGCTACCTGTCCTTAAAGAGGAAAGTAATTAATGCTCTTTAGCTCGATTCCCACATGCCCATGGAATCCAGGGATCTAAAATCATGGTTCTTCCCTCAGTGATCCTGGCTGTGTTGGTGTGTATGCAGAGTGAAATTAGTGATCAGACAGCCATGTACCCAAATACTGGGAGATACTGTAAATAATTGGATAACTTGATAGGGTTCCTCTTAAAATAGAGGAAAATTATGGTTGTGTGACATATGCAAGAGGTTTTGAAGTAGTCTTTGGTTATTTGTGTGAAGGTAGATATTTTCTACTAGTACCTCCTTCAAAATATTCAAGGTGTGCACATACACGTGTCCACGGCCTCTTAATTATAAGAACTCTGAATAATCTCTGGGGTGAGAAAATAAGGGAAGATTAAATCATTACTTACAACATGCATTAGTCGGTGTGAAACTCCTGCTTCTTACACTGATATTTCTGTTTCTGATATTGCAGGAAATGGTATGAAATAGGGAGATGTCTAATATTTGTTTCTCTGAGTTTCTTGTTTGGAGAGGTTATAGCCCATAATGAGAGTGTTCCATGCTGCTCTGTGGAGGAGGTTTCCCTGCCATCTCAAACCTGAAATCAGTTTTGTAGCCATTGAAGGTGACTGGGGTGTCCCAGCACCCTTCCCTTAGTGACGTCTGAGAGCAGGATGATTGTATCAGCTGGGCTGTTCCCTGTGTCAGGAGCCGGAAAGGAATGGTCTTCTCCAAAAACTTTGTTCAGCACAAAAGAGCTCACTCCAAGCTGTAGCACATATGTTGGACAGCTAAGGTTACATTGCAGTAGTGTTTTCTGTGCTGAATGTTTGGAGATGACACTGAAGCTCTCTGACAACAGTGGGTCTCATGCTCAGAAATGCCCAAGAGGTGCTGTACCCTGCAACAAGAAAGGGAAATTAAGTCTGACAGGGTCACTCGTACCATGTCTTCTTGGTCTGAACCAGCCTTGATCCGTCTTGCCCTAATGCTTAAACAGATGCATGTGTGAGTATCTTGTCAGCTGCTGTGATTTCTGAGAACAATTGGCTTTGGAGATGTCAGCTTTCCTGTTAAAAGGGACTTTAAAATTTTTTGGCATCTAAGATGGATTGGAGAGTCTATCAAGGGGATAGGGCTATTGATGAAGCATTTGGCTTGCCTTGAAATTTGGCCTCTGTTGTGGCAGCAGCCTGGAGTTGTGCCTCAGACAATACAGGTGTGGATCCAGCAGTACAAAAAGAAAGCACCTGCTTCATCTAAGCAGCCACAAAAGTTTTGTTAGACTATGTTATAAAGGCCATATGTTGTGAAACTTATTTGAATTTAAAATATTGCTGCTGTGAGTAATTCTCTGTTTAATTTTCAATTACCCCGCTCAGCATGATTGTGCACATATTCCAGTATATTAAATGTGAAAAGAAAATGAACATTCTGGAATGTGAGTAAGCAACATGCTGTAATCATCTGAATAGGCATTTTACAATTTAAAATAGTGCAGTAGAAAAATAAAACTGAGGGTTATACACAGCTTTTATATCTATTTTATAAACTTCAGAGGTCCTGCATGTATTCCATATGTGACTGTATATACCCCACCACAAAATTGAAGACAAAATGGCAATTCTCCCCGCTTACTCCGTAAGCTACGTAGCTCAGATGATGATGAAGGAAAAGGACTCTCAGCCAGTCCAACAGATATTATTCCCGAGTTGGTTATTTTCAGTCTCATGTAACACGAATTTCTTGTTCTTGTGGTCATCAGTGCCCAGAGTTCATTAGTACCCTTGTTGTGGCTGAATTCTCTTACTTTGTACCAGCAGTGAATCCTGAACAGAAAATTGCCTGATGTTTACTTTAGTTTCCATGGTGGAAATGTAAATCCATCTGGATGCTGCAGGGTAATTCTATTGTCACATTGAATATTTAGTACTCCTTAATAGAATTCAATGCAGTAATTTATTATTTCTGTAGATACCAGCAGTTGGTGGGACCACGCAGTTCTTATTGCTTCAAGAACCATTAAATCAAAGCAGAAGAACATCAGTTCAAAACAGATGTAGTTTTCTTTAAGGCACTCCAGTGCCATAAACTTTGTGCTAGTGCAGAGGTGGCAATGACAAACAGCTTCCTTTTGGCAAAAGCAAACCAATTATAATCTAATAAGTGTTACACCCCAGCAGCTAAATAATTCATGGTATTGGTAGAAGGTTGCTGTTTCGTAAGTCTTTTCAGTCCAATAGAGTAAGATGTAAATAGATCTGAGGAGCAAGATCCATCTCCTCCCTTATTAAGAGGTTATTGTACGTTAACAGAAAAATGTTCCCGCACACAGGGTTTCCCAGTGCATTGTATGATGTGCTTGGAAACCACATAATCTAGTGCCTCAAATTAAAATGCTCTTTCTTTCATGGAATGGTTGGATCCCTGATGAATACTGAAAGTCTAAGCTTTGCTTCAAGTAACAAAGACCATTTTCTGTACAATGATGAACGATGTACTCAGAGTGGGTCATTTAACAACAAGTTACACACAGACTGTACACTTTTCCAGGCTAATAGTTTTATAACCAGTAATTGCTCGATTTTGGCACCTGACATCTCTCATTAAAAAAGATCTTTGCTCATGCTGAAAGAATACCAGGATATCTGGAAAGCTCAGCTCTTTCTGGGCTCCTGTCAGCTGTGTAATGTATTCCAGGCTGGTGGCACCTACCTTGGCAGCAATGGTTTGGGAATTTAAAGCATGTACCTCCCTTGAGAGGACTCAGCCCATTTCATAAGGCAAATGATCTTGTTATCTTTAACTTACTGGTATTCTGTACCAAAATTAGAATAGACCACATGTAGTAGGAAAGAGCTATCAAGTAAGAAGCCCGCTTATCCCAAACATACTCATTCTTGCTTAGAGTGGTGATTTTTCAGTAAAACTCAGAGCAGACAACTTGTGGTTGCTTTTTTGCTGCCCTACCTTCTGCTTCCCTGGACACTTCCATATCTTCTGGTGTCTTCATCTTTTCCTGAGCTCTCCAATGATGCACACAGGGGATACATGGGTGAAATTGTCTGATGACACCAGAGGGAAGGTTTGGCACGGAAAGCATTTTAAATGCCTGATTATTGTGCTCTTCATTCTACTTCTAGCAGTAAAAGCTGTTCTGTGCCAGCCAAACCTTCCTGCTTTTTGCTCCTGTGTTGTTTTTTTGGTGGAGAACACCAGGAAACCAAATCAGCAGCAACTGGGGGCTAATTGGTGTAACCTGAAGAGTGTCCAGTTGCCACAGTGTGGCCCAACATCTGTGAATCAGGTAAGTGAATAATCCCCATTTTGAAAGGATTTCTTATAACTTCCAGTTCACTGAATTTGTTCCACATTGAAATGACATTTCATGTGGCCAATTTCCACTAAGCACTAAGCCAAGTTTGCCTGCACACTGCCCGACCAGGAAAGATCTTCTGTGTGGTACGAGGCGTGTTGATCAGATGCAGTGCTGGCTGCTATCTGAGTGAAAAAACGAAAACTGGCACCAAAAGAAATGAGGGCTCATTCCTGAAAATGATGTCTTGAATGTCAAAATCACATGTTTAAATTCAGGTGGTTTTTGTTCTAGGCCTAATGACAGATAATCAACCACTTAATTTTTTTATAATAATTCACAAAATGGCTTCAGATTTGGCAGACTCAAGGTTTTTTTCCTCTTGAATAAATATAGATACCTCTAAGAGGGGGTAAAAGAATCTGCTTTTGGAACATTTCTTTGCAAAGAGGAAGACAAAGTCTTGTGGATTATCCTTCCTTCAGCTAGAAAAAAAGCCGTTAACACTTCAAATTCTCTTTTTTTTCCCCACTAGACCTTTTTTCTCTAAAGGGAACTCCATCACTGTTTAAAACAAGAACAGTAGTTTTCAACATCAATGGGTGCAATTCTTCTATAAACCTAACAGAATAAAAATAAAAATTCCTGAGGTGTTTTTGTGGTTAGACTTTGCAGCAAGAGCCACATTTACAAGATAAAACTGCCAGATCAAACAAACAGATTCAGCTCTCAGTGCTGGATGAGCTCAAATGCTTATTGACAGAACTTGATATTGACCCCAGGAGAACAATTAATTAAATGGCCTCAGCAGTGAGTGCTGAAAACATTATCCACAATGGATGTGTCCTTGTTCTGTGTTGGGTCTAACCAGCACAGAGAGGAGCTAAGTAAATATTGTTATCTTCACCCCCTTTGTCTCAGTTTAAAAACACGTGAAAAGCTCTGCTGTGGTTTTCTCCACCACTGATTGATCTGAGAAAGGTTTTAAAATTCATATTTAGAGCCAAATTTGCTTTCGCCACAAATGTAAAACCACTGAAATCATTGCCAGCATTGATATGAAGGAATGACTGAGATCCCTGCTTGTAGTAGATTTGTCCATTGGTTTTGTGATCAGGAAAACTAACATTCAGCTTGACTGCCACAGTGAATTCATTCCACAATAATCTTTAGCTTTTACCAAATACTTCAGTTCTAATTCTTTCTACCATAGTCTAACTGACAGGCTCAGGGGGGCTCACAATTGCTAAAAGAATCTATTGCATGCAGGTAATGTTTTTTGTTGAGATGAAAAGTGCTGTTATCCCATGGAACCCACGGAACTTTTTCTCCTGAGCAGTCAAAAATGTTCCCCAGGGAGACTCTGGGTGAGCTGGGTTCCTATGGATGGAATCATGTTAAGTGCTTCCCCAGCTGTGGTGACATTAATCCTGCAACTGTTGAACGAAGCATGCAGGTATTATACCTTATTTTGAACCAATTTTAAATACAAACCCTTAAAAAAAAAATCTCTGCAGAATTTCTAGTCATTTATCTGCTCAATTTCTCCTTTTTCAAAGATTCCTGGGTGTTTTAGAACCTTTCCCAGCAGTGACAGCAATGGAAGCACAGCAGTGACCTCAGAAAGGTTCAAAAGTGGGAGGACACAAGTTCCTAAACTTTACTGGAAAAAAATAAAGAAAACAAAACCAACACCACAACCCCAACCGTAGATCTGTTATCTGCGAGTGAAATGAGAACACTGTTTATTGTAAGACGGTCTGGCATGTCCTGTTCCACATCCCGAGTGCCTGTGCTGTGCCTGCCAGTGTCGGCAAGAGCATTTCTGAATGGAGCAGTGCCCACTGCCCCAGGCACAAGGTGTCTTAAACATTCACCAGCCAGTGGAGCTACTCTGGGTGCTGCAGGGGGCAGGGATGCTGTGTCAGTCCCGCTGTGAGCGCTAAGAGAGATCGTGATGCTTCTGTCACTGGTAATTAACTCAGACAGTCCGAGGCTGTTGGTAAAGGCAGTCACTTGGCCTGGCACTGAGCTGCCCAAGTGGTTCAGAGGCAAAAGAGAATTTGTGTACAAAATCCTTACAACCCTGCATCCCCATCCTTCCCAAGAGGGAAGCAGGGCTCTGGAGCGTGTGCAATGTGCTGGCTCCTCTGTACCGGGGTGACAGTAAAGTGTCCTGTGCCAAAAGCATTGTCATCCTTTGGGGGGATGATGGACTGGGATGTGTTTTTTCCAACTGCTAATCTCTCTCTGCTCTGCCAGTCTCTGTTAGTTGCTGCCTCTGCCAGTGGGCAGTCCTATTTCTTTGCCCCAGCAATAGCTATAAAATTAACTTTCATGTATCCAAAACAGCTTGCAGGGATTTAGCCATGTAATTTCTTCTGACATTAGTGAAAGATACGTGATTAAAACTTAGCTCAGTGGCCTGAAAGTGTCCCTGTAGTGTTTTCACCTTATCCTGGCAGCAGTGATGCCTCAGCATAGCCGGGGCTCTGGGAGGCAGATGGGCTTGAGGGCAGGGAAGTGACCTGCTACTTCTGCTCATGGCAGAGATTTCTCGTCTTGCTTGGTCTGGGCACACTGAGCAGGAGAACCTCTTTGCAAAATGTTAAGTAATGAAGCAGGAGGAGGTGTGAGAAGGAAGGTGGATGAAGGGGAAGGAAGAGGAGGAAGGACTGTCAGAGCTTGAATTGTGGTTTCTTGATTTTATTCCGTCCCAGCTTAGTTCTGTCTTCAGTAAAAATTTCCAGTGAACTGCAGCACATGCTGTGTGTCCACCTCCCCAAACAGCTGTGGTTAGCCAGAGAAAAGCTGAATAATTTCTAAGGCTTTAACCTTTCATCTTTATTTTTCATAAATATAGAGTGAGCAGTCAACAGAGAATTCAGAAGCACCAGGACAAATCTTAAGAAAGATAAAATAATTGTCCCAAAACAACTCAGCTCCTCTTCCCACTCACATGAAAAGTGCTGGCATACTTCTTTGGGGGGAAATAAGATTCTTTCAGCTACCTTCTGTTCCTGGGAAATATGTGCTGCTGCTGCTGCCCCAGGGGTTTTTCACAGCAGTTTCCTGTCATTACAAAGAACAGGTAACACAACTCCGAGGAAAAGTCAGAGAGGAGGGATAATCTTTGCTCTCTTGAAAGAAAAAAACCCCAGGACTTTGAAATACCTCGTTCCCAAGAAGCATTTTTATTTAAAATTTGGCCTTTTAATGTAATTCGGATTTCAGGAAGAAATTTTTTCCCAAAAAAAAAACATTGGACAAGAAAATTTCCAAGTAATTTCTTTCTCTTTGCTCAGTAATAAAAATGAATGCTATCATTGTTTCTAATTTTGAATCTGAATTATAAATCTGTAGTTTTGTGACTCTTGCAAGCACTGTGTACATTATTAACTGTCCGTAATAGAGCCAGACTATTTTATATTTTTGTAAGGCGTTCCCTTTGCTCCCATCACATCATTATAGCAAAAGTAATTTCAGAGTTCATATTTGCAGTTGCAGAATGAGAAACAGGAGGGTTTCCCTCGTGGCTTTTAACCCTACACCACATCTTCCTGAAGAAAAGGCACTTTGTGCCTGGAACAGCTCCGGGGGTTAGCTAAGATGAATTCAAGAATTGGTTTTGGGTTTCTCCCATCCTGAGGAGCATTCAGCTGCTCCCTATCTTAGAGGGTCCTGACCGCTGGTGTGTACAACGAATTTCCATGTGTCCTGAGGACATAAAAGAGCTCTTGTCCTCCCCACCTGAACTGCAGTGGAGATGTCACCTCCAGCTCTCTCCCGCCACCATCCAGGGCTGTCACATTCCTGTCTGTTCTGGCTGGTTCCTGTGACATATTGGCTAAAATGGGAGCAAGAGTGGAGTGCAGTTTGTGATGCACAGTCGGGCATTCACTTTTAGAATAAAGCTTGAGAATATTTTCAGTCAATTAATTGTTCTATTCTTCCTCTACGAAATCATCTCCTATAACCATGTTGATTTACCCGGAAACCAAGGAAAAGTAGTAAAAATGCATGAAAAAAAGGAGACAAAACACAAAGTACTGAATCAGAACATTAAGGACACAATAGATTCAGTTAGAGACAAACCTTGTCAGAATATCTTGCTGGCATTTTTCCCTTAATATAGTAGAATATTTGTGTTTAATTATCTGTGGTGATAAGTGAGATCTGTGAGAGCTATTAGAGAGACATTATTAAATTTTGCATTTACCCAGAAAGGAGATAATGATACCAATTTCATGTACAAGTTCCAGTTTTGTAGCCCTTTCTCACTAGGACAATAATCCAGGAGCATTTCAGAATCTTCCTTTAGCTTTACTCCATCCACTGTAACATGTGAAAAGAGCAATCATTTACAGAGATAAAAAATTATCAAGCATCAATCACCGGAGCAGAACAAGGCATTGGCAGTGTGTTTTGGCTGGTTAAACAAAGAACAGATTAAGAGGAAGAATATATTTAAAATGTCTTCACAGGATCCTAGCTCTCATGGACTGATAACTGTTCGTGGTGACTTCACTTCCAGAAGTCATTCTTGCTTCTCTCTCACAGCATGAAACCTGATTTTTTTTCTGTGTGGTGGTTCCCCAGGCAGCACTCTGGCAGCTCTGGGCTATAGTTGGTTCCTTCACTTGGAAGTAAAAACAGCCCAATTATTTCCTGGGTGTGCACAGGCTGGAATGGAAGCTTTAAAGAATTTGACCTCCCTGTGCCAAGGTGGAAGATGAGGTGTGCAGTGTCACAGGTGCCTGGCAGCTATTGAAGTTTGGGGTCTTACTTGTGCAGTTGTTTTTTAGGACAGGTGTTCACAGCTCTTCTCCTAAGTGTTCTCAGCCTGGGTTGTTTCACTAGTTAAGACACATCCAATTCTGTGACAGCTACTCCTTGGAATACAACAGAGCCTAATTTTCCAAACTGTGAATCAAACTGTCACAGTTTGGGTTCCTCCTACCCTTACAATCACAACACATATTGTATTAGTTCAGGCGTGATTCACACACTGAATGTTTATGAGCTCCCTCTGAGTGTGTTTTACTGAAACAAGCTTTGTCAGTTGCTAAAGATTTTCAGTGGTAAAGATATATTCTTTGTGATCCAGACTGTCCCTAGGCCTTTTAGAACAGCAGAGTAACACATGTGTCTTGAGATAACCCGGGCAAGAGGTGCTTTCCTCCGAAGAAATAACTCAATCTTCTAGAACTTATTTTAGAGAAATACCCAAACAATTAATATGTTTCTTTATTACCATCATTCCCACAGGAAGCAATACCAAGAGGTTTTATTTGACTTAGTTGCTGCTCAGGAAATGCTAAACAAGAGCAAAACTCTGGCTCAGACTTGAAGGTTGGGGTCAAACCTCTCCGAATCCTGGGAGCCCAGAGCAAGGTTTGCTCTGGCTTGGGAAACTGTCCAGGCAGGAGGATTTTATCCTACTAGAACGACTTATTTTCATGTGCCCATTTTCTTTTGCTCCTTCTGTCAGGAACTTCTGTATTTGCTCTCACTGTTTTGTGTCTGGCCCCGGGAGGAACTACCCAGGCCATCTGGAAAACAGCTTCAGTTTCACATTTCATTTTAATAGCAAAATGTGAAGATACTGTAATTCCTGTAATTCTCGTGCTTGACTTCTGTTTGTGTATATCTCTGTGTATAGAATGTACAGCAGTACATAAACCACTTCTACTGTTACCTATAGTCCCAACACCCTTTCTGGAGAACTTGTGTCCATCTCCCTCTTTCCTTATTTTAAACCAGGAGAACTCTGGGGTAGTGATTTTTCTCACTCTGACATCGCGTGTTCCCAAATATCACACAGGAACCGAAGCTCTATTTTCTGGCAAAAAATTAAAGGGTAATGAAGATAACAGCCTTGGAAGGATAACAACATTTCTTCTCATCCCTTTTTCACCATCTTGTGAAGTCATTATGGCCACCCATTGCTCTGATGTTCCTGTGAGTTTTGCTGACAGAAGTGACTTTGCATTGCTGCTCTGCCCCAGGCAGCCACTCTGGCTTTGCAGATCCCCCCAGAGTAGTGAGATATGGATCCAAGCAGGATCAGTCATTTGTAGACAATGGCTCAGGCCTGAATTTGAAGGAAAATGTGCATGAACGTAAGCTCAGATATCTGTAAAACTCTCCCACGGTCTGACTGTCAGCACTGTGGAGCTTTTTACATATTAATCAGTGTCAGAGGAGATGATCTCCTGGTCTCGGGAGGGTGAATGCAAGTGTGACACTTAGTGATGCCCTCTTAACACGTTGCAGAATATTGTACAGAACACAGATAAGAAATTCATTTGGCATAAATTGAGACGTTATGCAACTGGTCTTGTGATTTTGTGCTGTGAATTTCCCCCTGTGGTAGTACTGGACATTTACTTAAGAGTCGGACTCAATGCTCCTTGTGGGTCCCTTCCAACTCAGAATATTCTTTGAATCTGTGAATTGTGTCCACCCAAAATAGGTAATAAGACCTGCAGGGCTATGAGGTTACAGAATCCATGCTGGAACAGTAAAGCACATCTTGCTATGCACAAAGCATCCCATGTATCCTTATCTCAGTGGCCAACCCCAATTCCTGGCTTCTGTAATGGGAGAAGCTTTCACAGAAAAAGGTTTTAGTTGTCAAAATCAATTTTTGACTCTGTACATCTACCTTTTATAAACTATCACTCTGACAAGAATAAGATTCCTTTAAGTCCCAAATGCTGTTGGATTACTGACAGCCTGAACTCCTAATTCACCTGTCACCCAAGAAGAACTTTGTTTCAAGATGAATGTCTTTCACTCCTGTGTATTATTTTATGTATGGAAATCAGAGCAAAGTTTCAAAAATAGCTGTTAAATCACAGATTAGTAGATTTCCACTTCTCTCTGCAGTGTTACAATTAATGTTCTTTCTGGACTTTTGAGAGGCTGGGCTCTGCATGTTTCTGTAGAAAGGGGCACATCCAGGTGATCAAGGTTTAATTTTAACTAACATGATGCTAACAAGCTGTTACTCCTGAGTGAGGAATAGGAAGTAGAAGAGAGAATAAGGAAAAGCAATTCAGGATCCTTCAGCTAAATATAGTGTGGACTTAGACCATTGAACTGAAGTGTGCAAACAATGAGTACAGACATCCAAAAGATGTGACAGCTTCTTTTCTGTGCAGCATTAACACCAACAGCTTTATCTTAGCAACATACAAAATTTAGTGTTAATAGCAAATGAGTCACTGAAGTAATGAATTCTAGAGCTAAGGAAGTTGAATAATATCGATTTTCGACAAAGGGGTAACACAGTAGAGGATGTGTCAGGGAACAGCAGGGAAGTACTGCTGCACACATCCTATATTCTGAAACCACGTGTGCTAGATAATAATTTTTTATTTTCATCCATATCTCCAAAAACTAGCAAAAGAAAACACATTTATAGATACATGGGGTAAAAGGGGCATAAAGTTCAAGCATCGGGTTGGGACTATAAACCTTGCCTTGTACTACATCGAGTGTTTTTAATAAATGTTCATGTTGAGGCTGAAACATTGATAACTTTGTTTACTTTCCTTGGTAAAAATCCCATGTCATGATATATAGGCCACTAGAGAATGAATAAAAACAGCATAACTTGGCCTGCTTCAGACTAGAAGATCTTGCTACCAGATAACACTATCAAGTGGATCTAATAATTAATTTAAATGATGTTGTAACATCATCTTAGCTCCAGTCCTAAAGATGACATTGTGAATATGATCTGCCGAACTCATCAGTATCTTGTAAAGGCTAAAAAGTCCTCTGTGCTTGCAGAAGATAACTGTTAATGTACAAATCATAGGGCTAGGCTTCTCCTACCAACAATATCCTAATAAGATCTGTTATATCTCTTTTTGGCCCAGGGAGCTGCTGTGAATTTCTGACCTGTGCTACCCCTGCCAGCCTTGCAAAATAAGAAAGTGTCTGGGACAGAAAAGCTCACCTTTCCTACTCTTTCCATGATAAGATGCAGAGAGCAGGGTAAGTGAGGTGGGGGAAGGAAATAATGTTTGCTGGAACCTTCTTGTGTAGGTTTGAATCTGCTTTGGTAAGAAATCAGTTATGAAACAATTACTGTTGGCTGCATAAACATTGCATGAGCTGCTCTGGTCAGAGCCTTCCACAAAGTGCTCCCCAATGCTCTTCTGGCTTTGTTCTTCCCCTTCAGAGCTGAGTCACCCTGTTACTGCCCTGAAAGGTGTTCACAGTTCAAGAAAAAAGAGACTCTGTTGGAGGAATGATGCAGATCTTCATCTTACCTCTGCGCTCTGCAAAGTCTGTGCTCTGTCTGGAGACTGCAGCAGCTGCTCTTTCTCAGAGAGAGCTGTAGCCACCAGTGACTGTATTGCCCTGAAGAGGTGGGTGTTACGAAGCAGAGAGCTTTGCATTTGCACTTATTTTGGGGTGTGATGGAGAGTGAGGTAGTATCTTCTGTTATTTCATTTCAGTGTATCTTCCTTTTCCTTGTGGGAACTTACAAGGAGTATTCTGTACTGACTTATAAGCCTTGTCCTTGCTTGGCTCTCTCCTGCTGGAAATGTCCTCAGTCATAAAAGATAAAAGCTTCTCTGAAATATATTAAACTATTCGAACTTTATTACATGTTTTCTTCCCCCTAGCAGGAGGTTTTTAGCACTGATTATGCAAAGCATCACCAAATGTAGATCTGTAGACTCTTGCTGGTGGTGAGAATGAATTGAATTGTCTTTTCTTGGTAAAAGGAGAGAAAAACAGGACACCTAATGTCCCAGCCCAGAGTGAGTCTGCTGTGCTGGTAGACTCCTGAGTGCTTACTGATTTCTGTGAAAACAAGAATTATTTCTGTGTATATAACAAAACCTGATCAATGTGAAAGAAGATTCTGCACTTTGCAGGGATAATATCTGCACTGAGAGGTCTGTGTGCTTTGCTGGCTATTCCTTGGGTGATTACCAGCCTGGAGACAAGCACACCCTGGTGAAAATCCCAGGTCTTTCAGATCCAGCACTCAGTGAAGCATGTTGTCACAACTTCCCTGCCAGCACAGGAGGGGTCCCATGTGCTTCCCACGCAAGCAGGATGTCCACAAGGACGAGGACACACAGTAAAAAAATCACTGGGGATCTCTCTAATGAGTCCTTCTGGTCTTCTGCCGGCCTGAAAAGTAATGGTGCCAAAAGAGTGGTACAGTCAGGAGAATTGTCCTGGGTGGAAGAACACGTTGTTCCATACAGATGTTCCTGCATGAGAAAGAGGGAAGAAATGAGCCCAGTGCTTGCAAAGGAGTTGGAAGGAACTCCCTGTTAGAGAACAGTGCGGTAGAGGCAGGGAGAGCAATTCCTTTCTGGCCAGGTACAGAAGGATAAGTGAATGCTACCTTGAGCAGCTCAAAAGCAAACACCCCATCCCACCTTAAAAAAACCCCAAACCTACCCTCCCGAAATAAAAAACCCAACAACTATCCAGCTTTAAGCCTTACTCACACTGCTCAGCAAAGGGAGAAGCAATCTGGCAGACCACAGGTTGGTTTCATCCCTTGCCATCCAATGCTAGCCTGCTCTCCTGGAAGGCTCACACGTATCCTGGGTAACTGTTCTTATTAAATAAAATGTAATTTTTGCTGAGTTTCTTCTTTGTGCCCTAGTTTCCACTTGAGAGTACCAGCCATTCAGAAGGGAAAGCCTCTCTATTTTCCCCCATTTAAGGTGACACCATTATATCCAGATATTTTGTGCTCTTTGACATTTTTAATGAGCAATGCTTGAAAAGGCTGCTGGCTCTGGCTATTGTGTGAAGCAGTAACTGGGACTGACATTAGCAAAAAAAGCTCTTAGTCCAACTCAGGAGTGATATTGCTGATGTGCCTTTCACATAAGGTGTTTTATCCCTTATTCTTACATTCAGATTGATGGATTTGCTGGGATTATTCCCTCTGGGCTAATAGCTACAATTTCTTTGTACATAGAAAATTTAAAAGGAGTAGTATATTTGATTGATTTGTTCAGGAACTAGGTGTGATTTTTGTGAATACATTTGAAGTGTCAGATGTTGAAAGCTAATTGTGTATTTAACACTGAGCCGTACTGAGGTTTAACTTCAGGACTGAGGGCCAGATGAATCACTAGGTTCACGTGACTGGCTAAATGCTAACAAAGCAATTCAGCCCTTTTTATTCAACTTCCACCTGATTTTGTTCATGGCCATATTTTTAACTTCTTCCTGCCACCAGACATTCCCTCCTGCAACCAACCTTGTTAATAGCTCAAACTGAACTTTGAGATGAACCAACTTGCTTTGAGAAATTGTGTCTGCCCCACGCCTGGAAGTGTTCAAGGTCAGGTTGGACAGGGCTTTGAGCAACCTGGTCTAGTGGAAGGTGTCCCTGCCCACAGTGAGAAGGGTTGGAATAAGTGATCCTTGAAGATCCTTTACAACCCAAACCATTCTCTGAGCCCATGCAATTCAAGATTTTAAAGAAAAGTTGCTATCTCCCCAAAACTTGGTCTCCTTGTTAACATGGTACCCATGACAGACAGTGTCCCGCCCGGCCTATTGTCTCTACAAACCTCTTGGTAAGAATTTTGTTTTGGAAGAAATTTGGTTTTGGTATGTCGCCTTTCCCTGGTCTTAAAATCAAAGCCAGACACAGTTAGAAGGGAGAAGGGGTTTACCTCGGTATTTATTTAAGGATCCTTAAGGTGCACTCTCCATCCGGGGGGAATGTGCTGAGAAGCACACACCGAAATGCACACCCACGATACACCCCATATACAGTTACAGGCCTTGGGAATCAACACATCTATCAAACATTCCCCAATGAGAGGCTTGAGTGAACCCCTCATCCCGAGGAACTTTCCCCCTGGATGGGCCTGTCTTAGTTTACAGAATGTGTTCTGGAGAGGACCTTGGTGTCTGGGGCTTTCTGACCCCCACCTGCGAGGCTTCCAGGATGTTTGGTTTCCTGGCTTAATGGAGTATTGGGTCTAAACTAAGTTATCAAACTTAATGAATTATAAATATGTGGGCTAGAAGCACTAAAAATACATAAGGGCTATAAAAGGGGTATAAAAGAGAAGGCAAAATTCATCATGGCATCAGGTACACTTATGAGTTGGGGTGGCAAGTGAATCATCAGCCTTGAGGGGGACTGCATGGCTTCTGTCCCCCAGGTGTGTGGACGCAATGGACTCAAGGTTGATTTACTACTGGTGAGACCTGGCCATGGATTATCTACTCACCTGGGTGTCTTCCTATCTTTCATGACAGCCTGTCTGTTCACTGCTTGGTTTTCTCTCTAATTTTTCCCTGGGTAATTTTTCACTGTTGTTTTTCTCATTTAACCTGAATGTTAAAGGAAAGACTTTCAAGGAATGATATAGTATACTTGACTGTGTCTTGGAACAGAAGAATAGGCTAGATATAGTTTTAAAAATACTTTCTCTCCCCATCTTTCATCATTCCATGAGTTTAAGACAAAAGTGCATTTTCAGTGAGGCTCTTCATGGGTCAATGAAAAATGGATTGAATTCCCCATCTTCCCTCGCAAGAATAAGCATTAAGCTGTGAAATGTTACACCCTTATTAGAATGCCAAGACCACTACCATCTGTTTCGATATTTTCATGAAAGACAGGCACAGAGTAATTATTTTTCAGAACAAATACTTGTTACAAAAACACCCCCAACCCTTAAACCCAAGAAATTCTGCAGTAAGTCATTCAGTTACCAGTGGTTTTATGTTAGATAACTCTCAATCATATTCCAATATCACCAAATGTGACATACTCTCTGATATGTGAGGAAAGTGAGGAAAGCATTGCAAGAGAAGCTGGACCAAAATATTTTCCAGTTTATGTTGCAAGTCTGTAGCTGGGAACATAACTGTGGCTATGTGCCTACACATGTCATGTCATTAAAAGATTATATTGTTTAGTATATCAGGTATTGCTATATAAATCTGCAATTAATCATACTCTATTTCATGCAGTTACTTGTTTGTCCTTTGTTACAGGCACATGATGCCTATAGCCTATATTTTTAGCTTTTATAAAGCCCATTTTCTGTATGTAATACCAGAACAGATTAGGAACTGCAGAGCTGTGCAGAAGGGCCAAGTGCAGAACTAACACCATGGCAGTTTTCTGTCACTGCCATGTTTCTGTCCTGACACTTCTCTTTCAGGGTCGTACCAGATCAATCTCTCTTAAAGAATCTGCTTTCTTTTTATTCCTGTACATGATTGTTACAACTTGGGATGAATGTGATCAGTACTTTCAGGTGGTTGTCCTATAACAGATTTTTTAGTGCTCTTTCTAGATTTTTTTCTTTGATTTGCTTTCTGAATTAAAGCCACTTTAAGTACCTGCACTTCAGCTAGTTGTGATTTAGCAGTAAGATTCATTCTAACTTTTGCAAATCTTTCTACTTCTCCTTTGAAGCACTTACCTTCAATTCTAGGCTCCTGCAGCATCAATCTTGCACACAAGGCAGTGCCTCTCTCCCCGAAAGTAAAGCCTGCTTTTCACTCCAAGAATCCATCTAGGGAGATCAAAAAAGGATTTGGCAGTTTTTGGCAAGAGGTCTTGAGAGGGTCAGCTAAGAACCCCTGTGCTATTGCAGAAGTGGGAAGGCAGGTTCATCTGGCAGGGTTATGGGGGGCTAAGCAGAACAGGGGAGCAGAGGAATCTCCTTCTCCAGGCTGGCTGCTGCTCCAGCTGCTCAGACACGGCAGTGTCTGTGCTGCAGATAATCAAGCACATTCACATTCACAGCACTGGTTAAGATGAAGAAAAGGATGTTTCAAGAATTAGTCCTGTCTGCCACCTACATTTGCTCTCTCCAAATTCCAGGAAATAGATTAATTCAAACTTTGCTGATAGATAGCAAGAGCCAAGTCTGTGTTATGATACATGGAACAGGGGGAGCAGATGCCATATTCCCATTTATAGCAAGGAGAAGAATAAAAGAAGCACCTCCACAAATTAAAAAATGTGGAAGAAAGATCATACCAAACCCAAGCTCCTCTGATCCTGGACCAGCCCACAGCATAAGAGCTGTGGATAGAGAGGTTTGTCCTCTTGCTGAGGATCCCCACAGCCAGAAGGACAAGAGCAGGAACAGGAAGGGAGCTGCAGAGCTGTGTGCAGGTGACATTGCACAGGGATGAAGAGTTGCCAAGTGTGACAGCACCAGAGCACTCCCGTTGTGAGTTGCATCCCCTCTATGCAAGGAGCAACAATTCAGTTCCGGGTTGAGGAATTCTGCCCTCTTATTGTGTGAGAAAAACAGGACCCAAATTTTTTTCTAGTCAGGCAGTCACTTTCCTCAGTCCATCTTCCTCCAGGGGCATCCTGGCCATGGAAAACTGAATCGCTGCTGAGCCCATAGTAATGAACTGTGAGTGCTGCTACTCGTTCTCTTCCCTTGTGCTGGCTCTTCAACTCACTGTGTATCTTGACTGTCATTCATGAGCTTTGTTTCTGTTTTCTTGGCAATCATCATGCTAATTATTCATCTCTTTCGTGCATATTGCACACATTCCTAAACTCTCAAAATAAGACACCTCAGTGATGTGAATAGGAGGCATGTAGGTGGGTCCTGTTCTGCATCATGCTCCTGAATATTTACAAGGTAATTTGAAAATGAAAAATAAGTACAGCTCACTAATGAGTTACAGCTCAATGTTTCCTCATGGATATATACTTATGGATACGTATTCTGCCTGTTGATCACTAAGGAAACATGTCATATGCAGGGAGGATCAGAACAGTAAGATTGGAATGTAAATAAGAAAGGCAAATTTTAATAATCTTTATGTATTTATAGAAAAATGGAAGCGAAACTTCTCATTAGGAAAAAAAAAACAAAACAAAGCCACACCAAACATTTTTTTCCTACTGATGAGATTTCTTTTTAGTTTCAAGCTTTTCTGATAGGAAAATAAAATAAGAGGGAAGTTTTTGTAGCCATTACTCTCTCCAGGGGAGAGGGGTTCAGAGCAGTTTTACCAGAATGATCTTCTAATGAGACTTATGCCTCAAATTCCCTTTCTCCTCTCCTAAAGAGACTCTATTTGCTCATCCTGAGCCCTATGAAATAGGACAAAACACAATGACAAATAAAAGACAAAAATCACAGCATTAATAATCCAGGGACTGCCTCAGTTGTGGCAAAACTCCTGCTGGCAGATGCAGAGTGACTTCAGTGACCTCTTGAGCCATGTCTGCATTGAAGGTGTGTGGGAGCTGCTCCTTCATTGTGGAGCAAATCAGAGAGAGGATATGAAAAATTCCCCAGCAGCAGTTGTCTGTTTAAAGAGTAGGAGAAGACGTAAGAGCTCTCTGGCCTGTGTCTTCCCTTTTGGACTTCTTAACGGTGTTGAACTGAGTGTTCTGGAAAACCTCTAGGCACCCTTCACTCTGCATTACATTTCTTGTCACTGAGTTACACAGTTCCTTGATCTGCAGCCCCATCAGGATTTTGTGAGACAATCCTGGGACTCTGCCAGCTGCCCACTGAGGCCACCCTGCCATGGAGCAGCTGAGGTAACACACCTTGGGGCAGAAACTTGTCCTCTCTGTCCTTGGCACTGTCATGGAGCAACAGCAGAGACTGGATGGTTTGGGAAGATATTCCTGATCATCTGCCCAGCTTGGTGCCAAGAATAGATTTCAAGGGTGTGTAGGGGCTGGTTTTGGTAAAGAAGCCGAGGCAGGGTCTAAACTAAAGGTGAGTTAAAGGCCACCTGGTCCTCTCCCCACAGCAGCCCTGTACTGCCTGGGCTGAGCACCAGCTTGTTTGAAGCTGCATCTGCCAGGCCATGGGCTCTGCTACACCTTCCTCTGCCGAGACAGCACCATCCTTCATGGGCAGAAATGTGGTTTGGACACTGCACAGGTACCCCTGCAAAATAAATCATCCACTGCTTCTCAGAGGGTTTCAGGTGTTAAACCACTCTTGTGAAACACCATCCAAAGCAGGCTCCTGCCAAAGGAATCCTTTGTGTCTGGACACCGAGCCATCCGTGCTGTCCAGGACCAAGTGGCTTCAAATACCAGGGGTTTGGCCTTGCCAGTGACTCAGCCTCTCTTTACTTCAAGGTACTTCTTGTATTTTTTCATGGCTCCCTTCTTTCTCTCTAATAGAGAAGTGGACCACCTCCCTAAGATGATAAATAAATAAATAAATTTCTTGTGCACTCTACCTGTGTAGCAGCAGCAGCACTGTGGGAGATGTTATTTACATGAACTTCATTAATATTTATAATCACATTTATAGCTTTGTTCAGCAGGAGGCTTGATCAAGTCAGTAGTATGTCTGGAGATCAGTCTTTGGTATACTACTTTTAATGAGAATAATTTGCATTTAATAAAGTGCCTGAGGTAGCAAGTTGCAATCCAGATTTGATTTTTCTTGATATTTGGGGAAATATTTGGATTAGTGGTTCGATTCCACATGCATTTTCACTTCCAGTGATGGAATGAAAACAGACATCTGAATCCAAAGAATCAGGCTGACAGGAAGAACATGAGAATATGCCAAAAAATAAAAGGGGCATTTTCCCTTGTAGTCTCTATAACATGGGTAATGCAGAATTAGAGTTGGACCCTGATTGCTTTGAGTGTCTGCCTTTCCCTTTGTCATTATCCTTGGAGATAATTAGGATGGGTAGTTGGAGAAGCCTGCAGTCTTCCTTTGGTGCATTTTAAATAAGGTTTACCTGTTAAATCCGATTTTCCCTCCCCACAAGTGTTCGTGTTCAGGCTGCTCTGGTCTCTAAATATTCTAATTTCACCTGCCTCTGTTTGTGTGACTTCATGGAGACGCTGTTCAGAACCAGGGAGTGCTCAGGGCCAACCCTTCAAAGGCATCCTTCTGCCACCGCAAAAAGCACCAGATTCTCTGGGCAGTAGTTATTTATAGGCCCAAGCCTCTCGACAAAAAGTTAAAAGGCCAAGGAGTTAATAGATGCAGAGTGACTTCAGCAGAAGATGGTGAACAGAAATAGATCCAGGAAAAAAGCATGCCAGAAACCTCTCTCACTCATCCTGACCTCTGGGTAATTTGAGGGAAGGAATTTATAATCTTTTTGTTCTCTTCTATCGGCAAAGACATAGAAATATGCTGTATCTACTTATATGCCCCACTGTTTCTCCTTATTTCATAGCTTTGTGATTTATTTTAGCCTCAAAATACTTTTTCCCCAAACGAATTTGTGTTCTACCAGCAACAGTTTTTTTACCTGGGCAGGTCGTATGGCCAGGCCATGTCTGCAGTGGGATCACCCTGATGGTGGTTGCTATTTCTTGGGATCATCAAAGTGTGACCTTTGTAAGTGGTGTTACTGAGGAATTAACAACTTCTGTGTTACCAGCAACACCAAATCACTGAGCCTTTTGTGGTACCTGTGCTTCCTGTGCATCATTTCCATGTTGTGCGGCACATTTCACACAGCAACCTGTCGGGACAGAAGATGCCCAGGTTCCAGAGCTTGCTTTGGCTACACCATTTCATTTTTTGAGTTTTGAGCCAGCTGCGTTGCCATAAAGCAGGATATGACAAGAGCTTTCATGTTTCATTATACTGAGCATGAGCCATGAGCTTCTGGATGTACAGTTACCCATAGCCATCCTCAGATGGTTGCTGAGTTGCTATCTCATAGCATAAATGTTACAATAACTTTACTAACAACGTTACAGCCAAATTCAGTGTGTATGCTTGTGGTTTTAATGCTCTTGACCAGAAAATCATGGAGATAAGGATTACCTTATATTGTTGCGTATATAGCCTGGCCTACTGGAAGGCGTGTCAGCCTATGGCAGGGGCATAGGAATTAAATGATCTCTACTTTTCTTCCCACCCAAACCATTCTAGAATTCTGTGATATTGTGGAGACTAGAATTGTTTTAAGCAGCCGTTACAATAATTTTTTCTGGATAGGCATTTTCTGTTCGGCTTATTTGTACATTTTGCAGTCATTTCAAGAATTGTTCAGCAACCAATAACTGAAGGAGGGCTGACCTTGCAGAGATGAAAGGAGGAGGAATAAACAGACGATCTGTGCCTGTAGGTGCTTGCAAACACTGAAACCTTGACCAAGGATGATTTAGAACCTGAGCAGGGTTTATGTAAATGCTACAATTCTTTTGCATTCATACCTCAGTGCTTCTTCACTTCCTCAGGAAGAAATTCTTGTGTCTGGAGTCATTAATCTCCCCACACAGTGTGCTCTTATGCTCAAGATTTGTTAATACCTTTGGCAGTCTTGCTTGTTTTTCTTAAGCATATATTGAATTTTTACACAACAGCTATTTGTATAATTCCTGTAACATGCCAGAACAGCTTCCAGTTAGTGTCCAGAATTTTCTGACTGCCTGGAAGAATTTTTTAAAAAGAAGAAAAGATTTAAGAGATTTTACCAAAAACATTACCTACAATGTCATTCTCTCTTGCATTGAAATTTATCCTCCTGCTATTACAAGCAGCTGCTAATGTACTTACTAAGAATGTATCTTCATTATTTGGATAGTTTATTTTGAAGTTTGGGGTTAAGCTGGGCATTATCTAACCATATAATATTATATATATATTATTATCTAACACAGTAAAGAGTCATCAGAAAGAAAATTTTAGACTTTCTTGTCTAAATAATAAACAAAGACGAGCTCTCCACAGGAAAGGAAATTGGTGGGAGTGATGATAACATAGAAATAAATGTGTGTTTATAGTTGAGATGGAAAAATTAAGGCAAGTCTTAACATCTGCATGTACTTTCAGGGTTTCACAAACATTAATTACTAAGGCATGGTGGAAAATCATAGATGCACCTCATTAGGGCAAAACATTTAGATATAAGTGTGAATTAAGTCTTGCAGTGTGAAAACTGTATTAACTAAGGTAGATTTTGACTGCAGTGGATTGCAATGCTGTTGTCCACACTGTAAATAGAATGTTTGAACAGTGGTCACGTGAAAGAGTTTCAAGGTCAGTTTTTTTGGACAAAAACCTCTACAAAGGCTCTTTCCGTTAACACAGCAAGATGAGAGAGGATATGATCACCAGACAAAGTTGCTTCTGTACCAGTACTCTTTAATCTAGGAGAAAAGGGTAAGAGCCAGTGATTGGAACCTGAAACTGAACAAACCCAACATAGAAATGTGATGGATGTTTTTATCAGTGTGCACCATTAGCTCCTGGAACGTGCTGAGATTGTTAATACCATCTTCTTTTTAGCAGGGTTTTGTCCACATCATTTCCACTCTTTACCAAACCATTACATGACAATAGGTAAATACTTTGGTAGCTAGACATCTATTATGCCATCTACTGCAACCAAAGGGAAGGGAAATGAGAGCCTCCACTACTCAGTTCTGAAGGACTCTAAATATGTTGTGATGGGGGTGTAAAATCCAGTATTCATCTGGGAGAAACAAATGGAGAGATACCAATTAATATTGTCATCAGCAGTTTGGTAATATGTTCTTTTTTGTTCCTTTAATTATTAGCCCATAAATCTACAAATCAATCAGAAACAACACCACTGCAATCTGGAAGCAGCTCCAATGGAGTCAGCAGTGCTAAATTGGTTTGCACAAGTACTGAGGAAATGTGGCCCCTGGGGCAGGGGTGAGAAGGGCTCAGGGTTTGCACTGCCAGAGTGGGTGTTTTGTGTCTGCCTTGCATGGAGAGGTCACACAGAAATGCATTGTGATACAGCACCATAAGTTAAGGAACACTGAAAGGTATCTGAAAATGAAAGCAGCAAAGCTGTAGAGAGATTTGGGTGAACATTTCATTTGATTCTCATCACATTCAACTAGTTAACACAAATGAGTATTTTTATAATCAGGGTCCAAAGGTGACAAAAGAGAAGCAAACTGTAGTCAAAATGGGATCATTTCACTGGTCACACACACACACACAAAACCTTGAAATGCTGCTTGACTTTGATAGGAAGCTGTAAATCAGGCCTGGATTACTTGAAAAGTTCAAGAGCTCTAGAAAATGTTTTAGCTAAATGCAGCTGAGTTTTATGATTTGTGCTTTTATGCACTGAGCTCTGAAAATGAGCAGTGCCGTGAAGTTATTTAAGAATCTCCCTAAAGCAGATGATTGTACCTGCCAAAAAGTGGGAACCAATGATGTTTCGTTTGTCATCTTTGTAGATGTAGCTGAACTGTTCACCAGGTGAATGCATGCAAAAAGACACAGCTTTGTAAGGGCTTATGAGAATTGAAAAAAAACGCAGGACAGATATTTGTCATGAATTTGTCACAGGTTTTAATCACAACTGTAGAGTTTTTAAGGGCATTGTGTACTTGGCATTACACAGAAAAGTAAAAGAAGTTGCAATACCCTTGAAATACTGATATTGATACTGATTTGCAATTCAAGAATATAATATTAACCGTTCTGATGTCAAAAGGGGGTCAGGGAGTCCAGGAGCTTAGTCTGTAACACAAATGTGCTGCACTGGTTCCTGGCTGCTTTTTCTACTCTCTATAACATAAGAAAAAGAGGAGTGTTGTATCATTTATTTACTTTGATCTATTAATGAAAAGGTCTGCTGTAAGAAAATGCAGGTTGCATTTTACAGAGAAACAAATATTGCTACTGAACCCCAAATAAAATCCTTATAGTGATGCCCTGATTAACCTTTAATATTTTTTTAAGCAAACCACTCTGGTTTGGATCAAAGGGCAGTTTCCTTTGCTGCTGTCCTATTTATAGACTTTAAAGGCTTGCAAAGTAACTGGCAAGTGGAGATGCGAATCTGAAATGTGCCCATTACAACCTGGCAATGTCTCTTCTTAGGTTTTAGGAAATTTGAACAGGAATCAATTTTAAGTGCTGAAACATTTTGTGAATTGATACACAGCAGTGGTGTGCTGCCTGGTAAAGAATGCAGAGGAAGGGAGAAGAGGTTTTCATGCCAGCAAATGTGTCTTTGACTGTACCAGAGAACGAAGTGTACAGACCCTGACTATAATTCATATTTGCCATGAGACCTAGAGATGTCAGAAGACATCGTGTTAGGACAATTCAAACTGGAGGATTTGTACTATGCTTCTTTAGCCAGAATGTCTCAAGTGGGAAAAGACATATTGAACACTTCAAAAAGGAGTAAAATTTGGTTTTATTTCACTCGCAGCTGTACATATCATTTGCAGGAAGATCACCAGCAATATCTTTGTTAGCTTTATGCATTATTTGCAAACAGCAATTCCTTTAAAAAGCCTTCATCTTTTCTAGATCATCATTTATGCCAAGATTCCCCCTTGGCTTAAGCACATGCTCAGTCTGGAGGAGAGGAGGCTCAGGGGGAACCTTCTTGCTGTCTACAACTCCCTGCAAGCCAGGTGGGGGTTGGTCTCTTCTCCCAAGACATAGGTCAAGAGGAAATTGGCTCAGGCTGTGCCAGGAGAAGTCTAAATTAGATATTACGGAAGATTTCTTCTCTGGAAGGGTCATTAAGCATTGGCACAGGCTGCCCAGGGCAGTGTTGGAATCTCCATCCCTGGAGGGGATCTGCATAACAGATGTGTAGATGTGGCACTTGGGGACATGGTTTAGCGATGGCTTTGGCAGTCCTGGGGGAACAGCTGGGCTCAATGACCTTAGAGGGCTTTTCCAACCTAAAGAATTCTGTGATTCTCTGATAGCCTCAGTTGTACATAAGCATTTGGTCAAGGGCTCCATAATGACCTGCTGGCCTGATGCATCGAGGCACAGAACCCAGGCTGGAGCTCAGCTTCAGTGATGAGTTGGCAGGCAACAGAAAGCTGTGCAGCCTCTAGTACAGGGGCCTAAAAAGTCAAGCTTTGGTTTAACAGGTTATAGCTGCAATTACTTTTGTGGTAGGGAAAGATGGGGCCTATACAGGGGGCTAATCAAATAAACAGCACGTGAATTTCACAGCAATGACTGATCTGATTTACAGATGTGATTCAGGAAACTGGACTGAAAGGTTGAAATGATGGTGACGGTCAGTACTGACTTTGGCATTAACTTGCCGAGATGCAAAAAATCACTCTGTAGGAAGTAAATTAAAACCCATGAATGAAATTAATTTAATTTGTGCTACCTGCCCAGTAGGCTTTGTATTCCATCAAGATTTGATACATTACAGTGTGTACTTAGAGGTCATTGTTCTCATGGTCATTTGAAGGAGGGGGAGGAGCAAGTAGAGACTGAAGAGTGGAGATGTAGAAATTAATTTGAACCATGATGCTTTAACTTTAAGCACTTGTAGCCACAGGTCAATTCCAGCTTATAGGAACTTCTGCTGAGGCAAGAAATTCCCAGGTATGGAACTAAGGAGTTTGAATAACAGCAGGTGTGATTCTGTTATGAAAGCATTCATGGCTGAGCAGAGCAAAGTGCCAAGAACCTATCTCTGGGGGCTGCAGGCCCCTCCCATCACTGAGGTCCCCCTAAGCCTCTCCCAGGAGTGGTTCAGAAGAGCTGACCTTTACATAGAGTGTTTCTGAGGTCACTTCCCTATTCTTTCTGTGTTTTTATGAGGAACTTGCCTTTTTAAAGGAAAGCCAGTTACTTCATTCTGGGAGACAGACATCCATATCCTGGGGTGGGGATGAAGCGTGATGTCAAATTTGCTGTTTCTCTTGGTGCATGTTCTGCCTGTGTATCTGCTAAGGCAGACAGTGCAGCTTCTCGTGAAAATCCAATACAATCAGCTTTGTGACAATTTCCTTTNGGGGGAGGGGAGGCCCAGGGCCGCTCCGAAGAGCCCTGGCCAATTCCCCCCACCCCCAAACTCCCCGCCAGGAGGTTTGAGCAGAAGAAAAAAGGGACACTTCCTGTGTTTCCACTGGCTTAAATATGGAAATTTCGAGAAGCGTGACTGGTCAAGAGATCTGTCCATCAGACTCAGGGTCAACCCACGACACTGTGTATCTGCTAAGGCAGACAGTGCAGCTTCTCGTGAAAATCCAATACAATCAGCTTTGTGACAATTTCCTTTTTTCCTCCTCACTCCTTGCATATCTCTCCTTCTCCTTTCAATACTCTGGCAGTTCACCAGACTGGAAATTTGATGAAAGAGCAGGGATGTGTTATGAGCATTGGCAAGGTTTCTCATCTTTGCTTCCTTGTTCTCTGCTTGCTTACACTCACATGAGCAATGTAAAACCGTGTCTCTGACTGGGGTAATGAGGACGTGGTATCCTGTCAGAAAAAGCACATGCTATTCAAAGCTTCAAACCGTAAGAGTATCTAATGAACAAAGAGCAATAAGTGTGTCTTCAGGTGTGTCTCTGAGCCTGTCACAGAAGAAAAGCCCTGGATATCATTATCAATTTCCAGTACTGAGGTAAATGGAATTATCAGATGTGTCCTTGGTTCCTCGTTATAGGTTATGTCCTTTCTTTTCCTCAGGAATTAAAATATCCCTTGGAATCTGAAATCAGCTATGACAATTGACTGTTTATTGCTGTCAAACCTAGTAAAAGCCAAGACAGGTTTGTAAGCTCTTTTTGCCCTGAGACTTATGTAAGGTAGACGTGAGTAAATCAAGCGCACTTGCTCCGTAGGGCAAGTGTATCAAATTATTTCAGGTTTTGGCCTCTTATCCTCTGTTTCTGACATCTTACTCTGGACAGTTTTCTCTGCCAGATATGAGTTTGAGAAATAACTCAGGTGTGCAGAGAAGCAGAAATGTTCTGCTCTCTGCTGCCATCGAGTAAGAGGCAGCCCTTGTAAGTCAGTTCCGGGTGAAATGCAGGAACGCTCAGCTCTGCAGTACTCTTCCCAAAAGAGAACACAAACGAGAACAGGACTCGTAGGCTACCCCAGCCCTCTGCAAATCAGTTGGAGATTGAGCTCCTCCAGAGCAGTCCTTCATCTCTGCATACTCAGATCTCTTACAGTCCCTATAGAGTTTGAACCTGAGCTGTGTGGAACAGCTTCCCATGACTGCCATCACTGAAACACTTCATATAAGAGAACATTTTTAATTGCAACTCACTGCTCTCTGTCCAGGTACATTCTGAAAATGGGTCAGCTGGGCTTGTGGCTGTACAGGTGGGCAGATCCAGGCAGTGGTAAGGGGCTGAGAGAAGACCTAGGGGACGATTACTCTGTTTTGAAAACCTATACTTTTCTTCCTGAAGCTCAGAAGTGGATACTCCCTGTCTTTAATGGTGATGGATGTCATAGTTGTGTCAAGGAGACAGCTCTGGGTAATCAGAGTATGGGGAAAGCCTGTGTTAAGGAGCTTTCCCTCAGGTGAACTATTGATTGCTGAGCAGGGAGGGCTTCAGCACTCTGCCAGGCTGACACAGGCAGACCAAGTCTTTTCTTCTCAGCACAACTTAAATAAAGCTTCAACATCATTTCATCCCCTCTTAGGTATCAGAGACGCTATCCAGCAGAAAACAAAAGCTGCCCGTGCCTGAGGAGTGAGTTCCCACACATGAACTCCAACAGGGATGGCTGATTGTCTTAGTATTTGGGTGTTTTCAAGTCTCTAATTTGGGCTTTCTGATTCCCAAGAAGAGTTGTTCCTGCTGCACCCATTCCACAGCAGAGACATTAACCTCTTTTCTTCTTGGCTGCCCATTTGCACAAAGCTTGCAAAGATTTGTTCTCTCTGGGATAGCAACATCTTTGTCACACATCATTCATTTGAGGGAGAAGAAAGCGAAGAATAAAGGCTAAAAGGCATAAAAAAGTGAACTATGGGCAGGATTTCATTTAGTGATAAGACAGCAGTTTGGATCTTTTTTGGTGGGCTTTTTTAAAAAAAAAGTTCCTGGTTAATTAATGCCAGCAACAACAAAAATCGGTCCAAGCATCACGATGACAGAAATTATAGATGAGCTTTCTAAGAATATAGAGCTTCAATTTTATTAATAGAAGACAGGATTGTCTTTTCGATAAATGACAGAGAAATTAGGATAGACTTAAATACTAATTGTACTCTCTAGGTATGATTCTTCTTAGAAGAGAACAAAAAAACCCCAAATGACTCCGTTTTTCATGTTTCTCTTGGTCTTCATGTCCCTTAAATACCCTGTTCCTCCAAACCTGGGCAGCTTTAACCTTTCTAATTCACAATCTCACCAAGCCTTGTCCTCAAAAGTTGCCAAGTGAAATGTCACATGATGTATCCGAGAAGATTTTGGTATTCAAAGCTTGCGTGAGCCTTGGGAACACTGGAGAAGAAGCAAAATCTCATCAAGAAGTAAATAACAGATGTAAAAATAGAAAAGTTTCTGGTTTAATATTTATACTTTAAAGTACTATAACCATGTTATTATTGTTGTTATTATTATATTAATTGTTATATTGTGTTGTTATTGTTATTATAACCAGTATGGTGATGATTGTCCAGAAGTTTGTGTGTAACTTTTTGAGACTAAAGAAAAGGCAGGCAGGTTGAATATTACACATTTTAAAGTTTAGTGTCATCTATGCAAGTTTCTATATGTTTTCCCTTTAAGAGAGACCATCCCTTTGGAAGTATTTCTCATCTTTCTCAGACCTTCAGTGTAATGTGCTACAGCTAGTATCAGGTTAGAAGGTTAATATCGTGTTCTGGTGCTCTCTTAAACCTAAAATTCACCTTAATGACACATCCCCACAGTGTGGCTTAGAAACAACCTACTTGCCCCTTTTTAGCGTGGCTGGCACACAGCAGAGCTACCTGTACTAAAAATACAGGAAAGGCAACAATTATAACTGAGGAAAAGCAAATATCCTTGACAATCCAGTAAATCTGAGAAGTCTCGTGAGGATAACAGGAGGCTAAGAAGTGAAAGGGTGGCTCAAAGCTGGAATGAAATTTGGAAGACTTGGAGGATGTGTATAGGCAGGCTTGGAGCTGGGATATAAATAGCTTTGCTGTCTGCCTTTCTAGAAACCCAAGGGAAGGTGCAGCTCTACTTTCCCTTACTGCCAGCTCTAGAGCTTCTGCAAAGATAACAATATTTCTGTGTGACACTCCTGGCCAAAATATTGCAGAAATAAAGTAGAACTGTAGATTTCCGGGCTGACACACATATGTGAGGTCCTGAGACCCATATAAGCACACAAAGGCAATACCCTCGGCCTTTCTGGATGCCAGTCCTGCATCTCAAGCCATTATTGCTCCTTCAGAAAAATAGGGATTTTCCTTATCACACAGCCCCCCATCTCCCAAGCAGCTCTGTCCCAGAAAGCTCTGGTGGACATTGGCAGGAGATAAACCTTTACAGCTGATCCCTGTCTGAGGGACCTGCCCCAAAGGGAGATCTAGAGTTCACCTGCAAAAATTGCTGTCCCCAGACTGCTGCAGTTTGACCTAAAAGCCTTCTGGCCCCGGGCTCCCTGCTCTTGGCACGGTGCTGCTGTAGCTGTGTAGTTTCAGAGAGGCCCCAAATCAATTTTGGCTTCACAAAGCAGCATTGGAGACTCTGAATATAAATTATCTGTTCTGGACCTGAAACCACAAAGGTTTTATTTCCTGAATAACAGGCCCCATATGGAATATGGCAGAGGGCATTTTGTTACTGTGAAATCTAGAAAAAGGAGGAAAAAAATACTATAGTCAGATTCCTCCTGAAAACAGGACAAGGGGTGAAAAAAACCAAAACAGGACAAGGGGTGAAAAAAACCAAGCAGAACATGTTGTCTTGCCTTTACGATCTTTACTGACAACTCTGAGACCACCAGTTTCATACTGACTGGCAAGAGGAAGCAATTAGCTAAAGCATCTGACACCATTTTGTCACTGCCCCTTCCAGGCCCGAGACAGGAGTGACATTTATATCCAAAAATTGAAAGATTCACTTGCTGGCAGTATTAGTGTGTGCAAAAACTATGAGATAGAGAAAAATTGATTCAGGGATATTCTGCCAGGAACCCACTTAGCCAGGGTTCAAAACCAGTTTAAACTTTAGTCTCAGGCATAATTGTGGAAATCATTATCAATGCTTTATTCATACTCACAGGATTTTGTTTAACTGCAGTATGGTCATGGGCATTCAAAGAGGGGATTTTGTTATTGAACAATAATTTTTTGGTATGGCTTGAAAGGAGCTTTTTGTATGAAATGGAGGTCAGACAACAGGGTAACAGAGTGGCCCAGGGGCACATGCCCAATTGTGCTGCCCAGCCATCTCTCCCATCACACCTGCATCCTTTATAAAAGGAAGGAGAGAGCACTCTAGTTGATATATTATTTGCAATAAGGAATTAATTTTCCAAACATGTATCCAGCACTTAGAAGAGTCATTTTGATTGCACCTGGGGAAGAGGCTCCAGACGGATATGCACTGCCCACTGCAATTAGGATCACAGTGTGACTGCTGGCCGTTAAATGCAAAATTTTAATTTGTAAAGATGTAAAGGGTGTCAGTCAGACACTTCTTGGGTAACCAACCTGCTGCTTTGTGCATATAAGCATTGAAGGAAACCATTGTGTATGCTATGAAGCCTCAGTGAACCCCAAGGAATAATTTAATGCATTATTAAAAATCCTCGAATTAAGGAGGAGAATATTAACTGTGTTTGGTGCTGAAGTTGAATATTTAATGAATAGAAGTAAGCAGAACAGTTTTGATAATAATGGAATTTCTTATCTCTTAGTTTCACATACTTCAAACTAATTTAAATAATTAGGTAGAGGTCACTGTCTCTGCCCTTTGTTCCAGGTGGCAGCAGCATCTGGTTCAAGCAGATTCTCTGTAAACTGGCAACAAGTGGTTGACTGAAACACATTTAAATTATTTCTTTAGTTTAATGGAAATTCATCAGTTCATTTGATTTCTAATGAAATAACTGAAATCAATGTGTCACCTATTCGCTTGTGTGCAATTTCAGATCTGTATAATTAATACAACCCGATTTTTTTCACATAAGATAACATTGTTGTTCTAACTGTAATGTGACCAGCACATATGGTTGTCTTCTCTTTGAGGAATCTGTCCCTGCTCTCACTGGCACACAAAGAGGGGACAAGAAGTTCTTGCCTAGAGGAGAACAGAAAAGGTGCATGGCTTAGGAGCTATAATTTCTCACCTTTACCCTGAGAAAAGGACAGCACTCCAGGCTAGAAAATCTCACTGAGAATTGGTATTTGCAAAGCAGCAGAGATGCCATGTCAGCATCCTGCTCTGAAATCTGCCATGCTCCAGCATCAGGGCTGGGACTATGGCTGGCCTCTGGAGCAGGGGCTGCACAGAGGGGGGTGTGAGCCCTGGGGAGGATCCCAGAGGTTCTTCTGCTGCCCAGGGCACCATCCTCTGCTGCTCAGAGAGCTCTTAGGGGAGCAAAGGGCAGGGACCGGCTGCTTTCCATCTCCAGGGAATGCTCTGCTCTGGAAGGTCACTGGCCAATAAGATCACTGCCACCGTGACACTGTTAATAGCCTTGGCTCTCCCAGGACTTGTCAGGTTTTCTTGTGCCTGTTATTTGATTCAGTGCAAGAGAGTCATTTCTGGTACTTGCCAGAGCACCTTGCAAACCTCCCCAGGGGCACTGTGAGTGCACAGCAAGGGGACAGTCACCTCACTGTGAGTTACACAGCCAGAGGCAGAGAGCAGATGGGCCCAAGGAAAGGACAAGGAAGCACAAAGCACCAACAGCATGGCTGTGCTTTTTCATTTATCTCTGTTGCAGGAAAGGGTCAGATCTGAGGAATAATTTTGGGGTGGAAGAAGCTCAGGAGATGGCAGAACTGGGTGTTTGAGTGATGAACGAAATGTCACTTAGCAGGGAAGCACAGCATTTTCCAGCACTTGTTATGTCTAGTAAGGAACAGAAGTAAGCAGTGACAGATTCCCTGCAGGCCCATTCCTCAGGTACTAAAAGATGATCGAATATACATCTCTGCCACACCTCCTGCTGTCACTATTCTGTTCTGTTCTGTGTTTGTTATGAAGGCCTCTCAGAACTGAGGAAATTATTTCCCTGCTCAAAACACCAAAGCACAGACAGAAGGATCTGTGGGCAGGGCCCTAAACGCCTGATATATTTGAGGACTTGTGAATTTCTACCTTCCATCCCTTTGACACAAGGTGCACCCCAGGCCACCGGCTGTGGGTTAGGCATGTGTAAATCAAGAGGTATTACTGCCAGATGAACTGGAATTTCAATTTTTAAAATCACTATTCCTTTTGCAATACTTTTTCCTTATATACTGAAAAACACATCAGAAGGGATTTCTGCTGCTGTTCTGCTTCGTCTGGCAGGATGCTGGTGCCATCTACTGCTCTGCCCACCACTACCTTGTCTGAATTCTGAGACGTTTGGCTGGAGGCACCTCTCCCCTGCTATACCTCATGGGACAAAACCACACTGTCCTGGCAAGGAATATGTCCTCAGTAGTTGAGAAAAATTTAGCAAAACTTAGCTCCTCTGAATTTCTCCAACAAGCCATTTTAAAGTTTATTGGGAAAAAAATCCCCAGTAAATTAAAAACTGTTGTCTTACTGACTGATATGTAGGGGTACAGACATTACTACCTGGCTGGGATCTGTCGTGGGTTGACCCTGAGTCTGATGGACAGATCTCTTGACCAGTCACGCTTCTCGAAATTTCCATATTTAAGCCAGTGGAGACACAGGAAGTGTCCCTTTTTTCTTCTGCTCAAACCTCCTGGCGGGGAGTTTGGGGGTGGGGGGAATTGGCCAGGGCTCTTTGGAGCGGCCCTGGGCCTCCCCTCCCCCGGCCNGGGATCCTACAGTCACTACTGTACTCCCAAAACCACCACATCATAGAATCACAGAACTGCTTAGGTTGGAAAAGCCTTCTAAGATCATCAAGTCCAACCATTACTCCAGCACTTCCAAGGCCACCACTACACCATGTCCCCAAGCACCACATCCACACACCTTTTAAATCTCTCCAGGAACAGTGACTCAACCATTGACCAGAGCAGCCTTTTCCAACCCTTCAGCTTCACAACCCTTTCAGTGAAGAAATTTTTTCTGGTATCCAACCTAAACCTCCCCAACACAACTTGAGGCTGTTTCCTCTGGTCCTGTCACTTGCTATCTGTGAGAAGAGCCTGACCCCCACCTGGTTACAAACTCCTTTCAGGGAGTTGTAGAGAGTGAGAAGGTCCTTCCTGAGTCTCCTTTTCTCCAGGCTAAACCCCCTCAGCTCCCTCAGCCGCTCCTCATCAGATCTGTGCTCCAGACCCTTCCCCAGCTCTGCTGCCCTTCGCTGGACATGCTCCAGCACCTCAGTATCAAGGTGTGTCTGCCTCAGCAGCTGTGCTTGCTCACAGGATCAGTGTCTGTGTGCAGACAGGACTTGTGAGAGTCTGCATTTGGTCCTGTCAAGCTGTGTCTTGGTCATGCTCATTGCCACAGGTCACAAAGAGACCTGTCGGGTGTAGTCAAGCTAAAAGCAGCTGGTTCCTAAGAAATGTCCTGGAGCTGTAATGCCACCCGGCCCTCCCTGATACAGAGTGCTAAAGCCACCTCTGAGAACCCTGTTGAAGGGAATGATCCTTTATTGTCTGATTAAGGGAATTCTGTGCTTCTGTAGAAAGATGCCAGTGTCCTACCATAATTTTTGGATGTTCCATTAGCTCTGTAATTTTTGCACAGTGTATTTTTATCCCACTGCTGTATATTTTTAGCCACACTTCCATTTGCAAGTGACACATAGTACGATAGCTGTCATTACAAGAATGCTCCTGTCTGGCTTTCAGCTAATCACACACTGTCCCCTCTAACATCAGCATTTAATGTCTCTCTGTAATACCTGGGGCTAAAAATAACTCCCCCTCCTACTTGCAATGTGAAAGCTGCATAGTGCAGAAGCACCAGCATGTTCAGCTTTTACAGTCACCAGATGTAATATTATGTGTCAGGTCTGTCACCAGCATTTCATCCTGCAAGCTGCTCCCCAGTGATGCTCAGGAGATTGGATACATTGGCCACCAGACAGGCTGCTGACTTTGATGGTTGTTTTATTCTTATAGCTCTTTACAAGAGTCCAAAAAAACCCATGAAGAAATATATGTACTTTAAAAAATACTTCATTACCTAGCTTCTATTTATAGGGTCTGTGTTTACATGGGAGAAAGCAGTGTTTGTGGGTAACCTTTGTATTAAAAACAGTAGGAAAAAAAAGAAGTGCAATATCATGTGAAAGTGTTAGTTACAGTGGAAGAAATTATTTTTGTCATTAGGCCTAAGCTAAACTTTTTTTTTCCTTCTGTCTAGTCAGTGCCAGGAGTACCTTGGACACATTTGCAGTTGGATAGATTTCCAAGAGATGACACTGGAAAGGATTTACACTATACTGGAAAATTCAGAAGCATATGTGGTTATAAAACTTCCTTAATACTGAACTTTTCTTCCTTATGCTTTCATAAATTTTAAGAGTTGTTTGAGACAAAGGCTGGGCCTCAGTAGAGCTGAAAGCACACCCTGGGACTGGGTGATCTCTCCTCCTTTGCTGAAGAGAGATTGGATTCGTTCTTCTAAAGCAAAGTCAGCTGGAAGAGATCTCTGTAATCTGTGATTTGGTTTGACTGCACCACTTGCCTTTATGAGTGTGCAAACAGATGATCAGTTTTAAAAGATGAGTTTTATTTGCTCTTTACAATGAACAACTGTTCTGTGAGAACAGTAATTTGTGCTTTCTCACAAAACTTCAGGAAACAAGAATCTGAACAGATTACCAGCACAGATCCCTGCCTCTGCCAGCTCATGAACCTTCAGCTATTTGCTTGTCAGGCTCCTTGGGAGCTGGAGCAGTTATCTCCAGGCACGGTGCCTCTACACAGGCAGCCTTGGAGAAGAAACAAAAGACAATTAACTCTCTGGTGAAGCAAGGAATTCAAGGAGATGTGCATAATGCTGGAAAAAAGACAAGTCAGAATGTAACCAAACACAGCAGTGCAGGGCAGAGCAGCAGGTGCTTCTTACCCCTCCTCAGGCACTCCCCAGCACACAGACAGTGACTCCTGTGAGAGCACTGCCCCAGCCAACTGCATTTCTGTGGCTGTACCCACCCTGCTTGAGCTACAGCATCACAGCCTTTAAAATAAAAAAGCCTTTATTCTGATTCTTTGCAGACTAAATACTCCAACTGTGTTTCATAATGTTTCCTTATCTTCTAGGCCATCTGAGTATCCATCACCATCTGCACTATTACAGAATAATCAGTGAGCCTTGGTGTGGCAGTAGTACTGTGTTTGTTTCTCTTCTCTTCAGAAAAAGCAAAAATCCTGAGTTTCCATTTCATCTTGATCTCTAAAACCTGATGGAAAAGCAACCAAGCCCCTAAATTCTTTTATCTCAAGCAATCTTACCTGTTCAGATGTTTCCTTGCTTTTCCTTCTTTTCCTTATTAGCCTCTGCCCTTCCTCAGATTGATTCCTGCACTGTTGTCTGTAGTCATGGGTAAAGCACTCTTCCTATTGTTCCAGGGGTTTTGTATTTGAAACTAGGTGTGTGAATTTGCTATTATTTTTCCTTAGATTTCAGTTGTGCCCATCAAACTATATTTTATCTTTCATAACTCTGCATTGTCTGTTTATTTCTGGTTATAATTTGTCGGTAGCAGCTGTTCTGTCATGGGCCACAAATTATTTTGCTGGTGTTTCAGTGATGCTGAGTACACATGTAGGATCAATACATCTGGGCAGTTGCTGAAAAGGCTGTCTATTGCTGTTGTGATTAATTAAGCTTTGAAAACTTTTAGAACTAAGGTCTGACTTACAAACTTGAGAATTTATAGTTGTTTTAACATAACCTGAAGGGGAACCTCAAAGGACCTTTGCAGAGTTGCTCAGAAAGACCTAAGGAAACTCCCTTGAGACTTCCCACTGTAAAGAAGAATTGGGATAGCACAGGCTCAAGGGGCAAAGAGCCAGACCAGGTCATTTAAACTGTAGTTCAAGGAATGTGGATTAAAGTAGGGCTTCGGGGCTCCTGAGATACTTTTCGTGGTGGTGCTGGTGGAGTGGGAGCTTCTCTGAGGGGAGTTAGTGTGGGCATGAAGGTGGAGCCAGTCATGGGATTGAGACCCCCCCTCCCCCCCCAGGGGTCTTGTGTCAGTGACAGCACACAGGGGGCAAAGGGGAACTTTCAGACTTTCAGCTAAGTCTGGACAATTTCTGGTTTATGATATTGCACCTGTACCCTAGTCCTGAGTATTTTACACCTAAACTGGCATCTGGTGAGTTCAGTCTGTAATTTATTTTCGGTTGGAAATTTTTCTTTGTCTTCATATAGGCTAAAAATAAATATAAGCATGCTGGACCATCGTATAGAGACCAAGTAATCTGCCTGATACCTGTCAGTATCTAATACTGAAAATAACAATTACAAAAACTATTTTAGAATGGGTTTGTTTTCCACTGGTGCTTAGTGTTCACACATAGTGTGTGTAAGCATACAAAGAGGAGTAAAGTAAAGACAAAACACACATTTTACAGCCAGCAGTTTGTAAATACCTGGTTTACTGAAGGAATTCAGCAAGAACCCCGAAGAGGGCACTGTTGGCTGCCTTAAGGCTTCAAGTTGCAAAGAGCTCTTTCTATTCATGACTTTGCCCAAGCTGCCCCTACAAGAAGACCCTCGTTACATTTGGCCAAGTAACTGGTGGGAGTACGGGGAGCCTTTGCCCAGCAGCATTTACACGTTGCTGTAATGATTAATAAAAGTGTTCCTGGTTCAGTCAGTTCTAGTCAGTGATAAATATATCAGCCTCCTAAACTCTGAGCCGTTCTGTTCCTGAACTCTGCTGAGCAAGTAGGAATCCAGCTAATGCTCCGCCTGTCTGAAATTACTAAAGCAGGGTCCCCGAGCATGGAAGCAGTTGGTCCCAGTTTCAGGAGCTTTTTCATAGCAAGTTTTGTGCTACAAAGCTCAGCCAGGGGTGAATGTTGATGGTCACATGGTTACTGAGGTCTCACCCAGGACCTCCCTCCTCCTTTACCTTGAGTCCTGCCCACAGCTGCCCCAAGCACAGGTGAGTTGAGGACTGCACAAGGCAGTTTCCACACTTGATATTCTTAAATAAATTCTTCCCTATGTCTAAAGGAATCAACAGTCAGATACCAAATACAAAACTGAACTCCTCACAGGAAGTTTGTAAGTAAAGATAAATTTTGCTCTCAGATTAATCATTAAAATACAGGATGAACACACAAGAAAACTCTAAGAATATGAGTTGAATTCAAAGGCTTGGCTGGGTATGTGTCCCAAGAAATGCCTGTGTGTGGGAGGAAAGGTCAGGAGAAGCCTCTGCAAAAGATCCAGATCAAAGAGCTCTCCCTTGCTGACAAATCTGGTTGCAAAAAGGACAGCCCTTCTCTCCAAAGTTCAGGCTTCTGAAGTTGCCTTTAGATCTGTGAAATCAAAGGCACTTTATTGATCATATGCCTTTAGATCACAGTGATTTCCAGGTCATCACCATAACTTTGAGCAGGTAGAAGTGAATGGGAGAACTTCCTTATGTTCGCAGGAGGGAACGTTGTGCGTGTGTCTTGGCAAGGCAGTCAGTGCCAGCCAGAGCCCTGCTGAAATATTTCTTCAATGAGCGGCCCAAGCCACAGACCTCTCTTATGCAAATATTACCTCAAAAGGGTGATTTACTAGAGGCTGTACCTGTATCTTCAGATAAAACCCCAACACCTGTTGGAGATTATAGAGTGTTTTGCCACGTCAGATTTCTCCTACAAACCTCCCCTACTCCTGCACTGATTTTCCCAGTGCTGGTGTTTCCTTTGCCCTGCCTGCCCGTGATGTGGCTGACACAAACACCCTCAATGCACCAGGTACCACCTGTGTTCAGGCTCCTGCCATGCCTGGGCTCTCTGAGGATGTCACAGCAGTGCCTTCCCCATGCAGCCCCTGGAGCTTCCCACACACAGCCAAAGGCTCCTTCCCAAGGCCATCCACATATATCAGAGCCTCTTCTATGTGGCAGCATCTTCATATGCAGGTTAAATGTTCTTACTTTTTTTTCTGTTTATTCTTTTTCTGCCTACATAAGAGGAGGGAAGATAAATGGTAAAAACAATTTACTGCTCACAAGAGTCTTGTCAGCCCCTCTTGCACACTGAGGGTGCTGTATAAATCTGTGAGTGGCAAAGGACATTCATGTGTAACTTGATCCATGATTTTTGCCTGTATATACACTTTCAGCTTTGCAGGGGCACCTTATCCACAAGAAAATTCATGTCTCCCATGTGCTGTAAATATTTGTCCTTCCACTATATCTTTGCTCCTGGGAGATAGATTGCTTTTGCTCAGCTTCCTTCCAGAGGTGGGTTATTTCTGCTCCTGCATTTTAAAAACATGCAAAAGAAATATGGCATCTTTGCCTAGGACGTGAATAATATGTTTTCGGCTTAATTTAGACAGGAAATCAGTGAAGTGTGTGAACAGATCACTCGTGAGAGAAGAGTTGAGGATACCAGGAGTTTTGACAGCTAGAGAGCAGCAGTGTTCCAGCAAGAGAATCCCAGCTGGAAAAAGGAACATTACGGAGAGCAGTGTTAAAGGTAAAACTGGTGGGGTTGCAGAACCAAGTGAGCATCCGAGATTAACAACAGGGCTAAGAATTAATGAGCCAGCAGAGCTGTCCTCAGTGAGCAGTGGCAATGCCTCGTGCTTCATGCATTGCCTCTTGTGCTCTCCTGCTCACCACCCCTCATCTCCCTTCCATGCAGAATCATTTTGCAAATCTATATTAAATCCAGGGAGAGAGCACTTCATGGGCAATGTGTTAGGTCATTCCATCAGTGAAGCTACAAAAGCCAAATTTCACAGTCCTGAAGTGTGATGGTTCCCAGATGGGACCTTGGGATCAAGTCAACCCAAGCAAAGATCTAGAGAAATGGCTGGTATCTGGCAAGATGAGTATTTGACATATTTGCATCCTCCTGTCCTGTAGCTCTTTGATCACTTTACTGTTTGCAGAGGACAAAGAATGAAATGGCTTCAGGTCTGTCTGCTGTAACTTTCTTTTCTCCCAATCTGTTGTGATATTCTATAGGAGATCGGGTTGAGAAACAACAGGTTAGCTGGACTGAAAAACTATTACAGCTGTCCTCATCACCTGGGGTGTTTTAGATTTGAACTTTTTAATATCAACAAAATGTTAAATAAATTTTAAATTAAATATTTCTTAAAAAAAAATGAATTTGGCATAAAATTAGACTAAATACTTAAATGTAGTCAGTTTTAAAAAGGCAAAAAACCCCAAAGCAAACTTAAAAATGCCATAGAAATAACTGTGGGCTTGCTTACATGAGTATAGCTAATATATAGGTTGCTATGATGCCTTGGTTACTGGTAAAATGTGTACAGACTGATTACAGTGTCATGTGTGAGCTTCAGTGAGAAGGTTTATCCATGCTGATTTAATACAGTCAATCCCTTGCATTCCTCCCTCCCCAGTGTTTCTTTGTGTGCTACCTTCCCTTTGCATTAGAATTTTTCAAAAAATATTTTCCAAGCATTTTATATCGTTTTGCTCCATCTTCTTCCTGCTCTTAAAAAACCTGACAATTCTGGTTTTTAAAGAATGTAATTCAAAGTTGATGCAACAGGGCTTCAACCCAGGCACCACGGGGTGGTTCCGAATGAGATGCGGAGGTAAAACGTATATCTGAAACAGAGAGATACAAACATTTGTTCCAGGAGCTCTCTCAGCAGGAAGAGGTTGTGACAGTTCTCTATATCTATAATCAAGGGCTCACTCATGTTGCTTTTTAAGTCTGCCATACATTTCTAGTGACTTGAGCAGGATAAATATCAAGAGCTTATAGCATAATTGTGCTACTTAAAAGAAAAAAAAAAGAAATATAGAAGACAAATCTGTTGTAGACTGTAGTCAACAACATGCCAGAAAATAGCTCATAGTGCTAAAAATGGCATCCCCCATTCAGTGTCTGAAAATTCATGGTTTAAGAGTGACTTGAGTCACTTGAATAACTTTTCTCTATATGTGCACCTTTCTCTGCCTCTGGAATGCAGAAAGAAGGAACGCACACCAAACCAACCCTCTGCTCCACACCAGATCCTCCCCAGTCCTTTCCCTCCTGTCTCTCTCCCCAGCTCAGGTCAGAGATGTTCTGTAACTCATACGCTGAAGTCATGGAAACTTTTAACCGAGTGAATGCAGGCAATTCCAGATTGCTGCCAATGACGGAATAATTTACTAAGAATTATCAAAGTTACCACCAAAGCCTGCTTGATCAAAGGCTCTATTGAGAAGTGCCCTTTGGTGGGAATGAAAACACAGATCAGAACTAGGTTTCAAAGCAGTTATTTGCATATTATTTGTTCTGCTGTTACACAATAGCTCTTGTAGTCTCATCCTGTGGGACTGTGAGATGAGTGGATTTCTCTGTTCGTGGGCTACATCTAAACCCAGAAGAACCATGGTGATAATCTGTTCTGATCTGCTGCAGAACTCAGCACAGGAGCCTTCCCCTGTTTCTGTTTTAGGTCTCACCTCCTACCTAAGATGTATTAATTTAATTTCTGTGCGTGGGTTCAGCCTGTTTGGTGGTGCCCTAACTCCACGGTGCTTACTGGGGGAAGCTAAACAGGAGATGGCTGTGCAATTTCAATAGAAGATGAAACAATAGACTTCAAGGAGCTAAGATGTTGTTTCCAACCTCAGAAAACCTCCCAAATTAATTGCCCTTCACATTTGCTCTTGTTAAAGGTTAGAATAATCCATTCCCTTCCATTGCTGTAACATAGCACACTGTTATCACTCCTAAAACCTTATTAAATTTCAAAATATGATTAAGTGGATTCTTGAGGAAAGCTGGTGTGGGGGGAACTGGGGTGATTTTTTTCTTTTGAAAGGTTAAAATATTCATTTGAGTATCAAGCACACAGCTTATAGGAATTCTTCTATTTTATGGCGGTATATGATACCCAGAGGCATTATGTATTGAGAAAACCTATTGATCTCTAGGTTTTAATAAACACTAAGCTACTGCACTTGTGAAAAGAGTGGTCTTTAATAAGCAATGATTCCATCATGATGAGAGAAGTATCACAGTGTTTCAATCTGCCTTTTTTCCAAAATGCTGCCATCACACATAGTGACTTGTTGAGTCAGCTGCAGGGAGCTGTGAAGGGGACAGCAGTTCTGTCTCATGAGGGATGGCAATCATACAAAATGGGATTTTAATCTGGATCCAAAGAAAAGCAGAAAAGGTCAACATTTCTCAAGGAATACTCATGCATTTGTATATTTTGCTCCAGCAAAAAAAAAGGAAGTTTTGTACTTCTTGACTTTGTTTTGTACTTGTGGATTTTATTTTTAAAGGAAATCCAGGTTAAATGGCCCAGCTGTGGTGAGAGTGATGAGTGCAGTGGGTGGGACAAGGTGCTGACATCTGGCACTGAATGCTGTGGGAACAACCAGGGAATGCTCACCTTGCTTCACCAGCTGATGTGAGAGCACAAAGCTGCTCCAGTACACCTGGTTCCTAATTAACTACAGGCTTTTTGCCCATGTTTTTTGTATTAAGGCAGTGTTTAGATCATGTGGGCACTCTGAGAATGTGATATCTGTAGAATCCTAGATGTTGATGTTATTGGGTGGCTTTTTGAACTGCTTTAAAAATCAGACTGAGGACTATTGAGCTGGGAGAAAGGAGAAGTTGTTGAACCAGCACCTCTAATACATTCACAAGCTGCAAGACAGCTCCCAGAAAGAGATAATTTTGTGTCATGGGACACTAGATGAAAGGACAAGATCAGGAACATTGCTAAGCATATCCAATGCCTTCCTTAATAGCCAGCTGGCCTCCTTCCAAGGAAACTCAGACAGCTGTTTCATCTCAAGGCCAGTTTAATGCTCAGAAGAAACTTGGATTTGAAGTATTCTCAGAACAAGGGTAATGTGAGAGAACTGAGTGCATCACCAGCACCATTTCCAGTTGCTGAGAACCACCTGCATGCTGCTCCACAGGCACATTTGAAGGCACAGGGGACAGGCCATGTGGCTCCTCTAAGACTCCCTCAGTGACAAGAGGTTTGTGCAGAAAAACACTACACTGTGTAAAAGGGGAGCAAAAGGGAGAAGAGAAAAGAGTTCATGTCATCTCTGCTGTCTGAATGCTGCCCTGGTACTTAAGCTAAATCTCTCTTTTGGAAAACACTTGACTTCAAAGTGACATATAAGGTAAAATTGCAACAATTAAATATTAAGTACATAACTTCTGTTTCCAGTACCCTATATCTGTTCTTGCTGATAAACATGTCTGTTTGCTGCCTTTCCACCAAGACACATATTTAATTTCTTAAAATCTTCAGAGTTTAGGGCTATTCTGTTATTAACTAAGTTATTTATTTTGATGTAGATTATGCATCTTCAGAGGGTGTATTTCATCACTGCTTCAGAACTCGTTTGACACTTTTCTTCTGGCATATCTGTCTCCTGAATAAGACATCTGTGACATAGGCTGTTATAAATCATGGATGGAACAAACAGCATCAGGGACAATTTCTCTAAGGGTAGTAACACTCAAACCCTCTGTGTGGAGGTTTTGGATAAAGATGTATTTTTAAATGAAGGTAAAATTGTATTACTTCTAAAATGCACTGAGATAACTTGATGGGAATTCAATCATTTATTCCATAACATTAGCCCCTGAGCATTTTATAAGTGCATAATATTTTAGGACATCCATGTGGTCATGAGCCAAAAAACTATGCTGAATTAGGAATCAAAAAAGCTCCAACTGGTACATCATTAATAATCTCTAATTCACCAGCTGTAAGGTGTAACAGATAAAGAATCCTGTGTCCAGAAATTGCATTTGACAAGCAGAAGAAAAATGCATGTCAAGAGTGGAAATGAGAAAGGGAGGCTGAAGAGGGAAAGGATCTTGCACATGAAGCATGTTCAACATGTTTTAACAGAAAAAATGTGCATGAAAACTCCTAATGCACCAGTATTGGAGGCAGAAGCCTCTACATTTCAGAGACTTTATGAAGTGATTTGGATGTCAAAAAGAAATGACATTTAATACCCACTTTGCATAAGTGTTAACAACTGTACAAGATTCAAAAAATGGGAAGTATGGTCTATTTATTTCATCTGGCACAGTGTGTTATAGTGAAGTAATTTGCACAGTAAACTGTACTCCAAGAATGTCAAATTTATCATCTTGTCACCAGAATGTTACTGTCCACCAATCTGAGACCCAAAAGGCATAATCAGAGCTGTATCCAAGGAGAAAAGATTCGAAATTTTTTAGTCAATACCTGTCAAATAAATAGGGTTTGAGAAGTGGGACTCTGTCATTTAATCCACTCTTCAAAGTATACATACAGCTAATAGAACAGAAAATTCACTGCAGAAAGCTTCACGGGGCTCCTCTTCCTTTTTAGAACAGTTCTGGAAGTTGCTGAAGGGCGCTGGTTGTGCAGCTACTCGGTGTAACTCCTGTGAAGAGAACAAGCCTTAAGTTAAAGCTGGATTTGTGTAAATAAACACAAATGAACATACTAATTAATGCTTGAACAGCTCTGGAAAGGAGAGCACATGTGTGCAGACATTCTTGCCCTCCTCCCATGCCTGCCACTTCACTCCTGTGATCATGCTGACAACTGGATGCTGCACCAAGCCCCGTCCAGCTGCAGGCAGGACCCGCCTCACAGGCTTCCTCTGGGAATGTGAGGATCTCACCCTGAAGCCAACCTTGGAGCCCCTCTTAGTTACAAATGTGACACTCACTGTAATGGCAAATTCCCACAGAGTTATTTCCTGGCTGCCCTACCATTTTTTTTGTCTCTGTAATTAATCTTGGGTTTAGCTGCTGTAGCTCAAACAGCAATGGTCCTTTACAAGATTACACTGAAAAATGATTTAACACTGTATTACACTGAGTAAAGGGTGATACTAAACACAGGCAAGTATGCAAACATTTCAGTAGGCAGGTAATCACTGTAGCCAGAAGAGTATATTTGCTAGAAGTTCTGCAAATATTTAGCATTTAAAGGTTCCTGCTGTTATTTTACAGCCTTATAATGTCTTACCAAATTATATTCTCCTAGCCTGAAAACTAATTTTTTCTTTAGCAGAAGTCATGGATGCAAAAATTTAGTCAGTTTGGATAACTCGGTCCTCTGCAGTTATGTGTGGTCTTTTCTGTAAGCAAGCACTTCAAAGCACTTCATAAATGATGCAGGATAATGGAGCCCAAGTTGAAAAGGACTTCAAAATTTATAGAATACTCTGTCAACACAAATCCTCCACACTGCAGGATTTGTATCATGACTTTTTCTAAAGAATCTAATTCTAACCATTGAAACATCACCTCTTATAATACATAATCTTATAATTTTGGATGACAAGGAAAGAAATAGAATAGTTTCCTGGCTATTTTGATTTCTGACTGCTTATAATGACCAGTTCCTACTTACATGTGCATTAACACCAGTGTGCCTTCTCATACAGAGAATCAGACATGCAGCATTCTTCTGATTCAGCATGGTAGTAAGAAAACTGATTATTTACTTCAAATGTATATGTAAGCCTTGGAGTTGCCAGCCCCACATCCCCAAATCCTTTTTCAAAACAAGGAGATCCCCTGTGTGGAAAGCTGTCCTGCAGCCACATCTTCCTTGAAATGTTAACAATTTCAAGCCCATTTGTCTCAAATGGAGTTTGGATCCCATAGAAAGTCATTGTGTTACTTAAAATGAAAGTACATCCATTACTTGTCCCATTAGTTTTCTTTTTTTTACTTTTTAATGTTAATTTTTGACAACGCAGATTCCTCAGCTGCCTTCAATAAAACACCTTCTGAAGTGTTGTCAGCTGGAGGCATCACCAGGCTTTCTCAGGTTTAATTTCATGATCTTATAGTGACCAGAGGCTCTTTCCACCCCGAAGTTCTACAGCCAAGATCCCAAAAGATGGTATTTCAGGTCTAAGAAAGACAAAGAGGCAGCTCTTGCTCAGCTGCACTGGAGCAAACCAAGAGTAGCTCTAATAGTGTTAATGTGCTTGCATCAATTGGGAACTGATGTAAGGAGAAAATAAACATGTAGGTTATCTCTCTAACACTGCCCTTTAATTTGCAATGCCAGAATTATCAACAACTTCTAATCATTTGTTTTCCACTGAAGATTAATGCTAAGTAATAGGGTTCAAGAGAAAAGATTTTTATCCTGGAAGGCCCTGAGTGCTGTTGGAATATTTTTCTTTCTGGAGTACTCTAGAGGAAGCACCATGGATGATTAGAGAGGGCAGCAGATTTGGGAACTCTGTTAATGAGGTTGACATTAGTCTCTTGCATAATGGAAAGGCCATTTCAGTTCCCTGCTCCAGCTTTTTCACCCAGACTGTCATGAGGATGCTCCTTGGCTTCCTTCAGTCCAGTATCTGCCTCTCTTACTCTGAATCTCTCTCTCTCCCCTTGTTCTTGTTATGGTTTAAGCCATAAAAAGAATAATTTCTAAAAGAATCTGAGAATCAAGCTCCCCAGAACACCAAGATATTTGGGGATTTTAAAAACCATTAAAATTAGATTCAATTGGGTTGCCTTTTGGTTTTCTGAGCTATTAGAAGTTACTGGTATGGGGTTCAGGGAATCTAAGCAGTTTAGAAGATAGAAATTTGCATTTAAAAATAATGACAGCTAAGATTCTCAGGGGAGTAGAGAATCTTTAAAGGAAAGTACTTTGAAGCATAAGAAATGTTACAAGAACTGAGAATTTGAAAACTACACTGTGCTTTTCTGAGAGGCTGTGCAAACTTGCTTTTTCTGTTCTAAAGATATTTGTGTCTTACTCTCAAGGACCAAACTGTGCTTTAGGTTAACACCTGAGTATTCCTAAACAGCTGGTTGCAAATGGAGAGGCCTCTTCTATCTCCCCCACATATCCCATACACCCTGGCTTTGTGGAAGGCTGCAGGTGACTCATTTAGCTTGAGGCCACCCTGTGCAGCAGCACAGAGACATGAAACAAAAGCAGGCTGAGACAAGGGCATGGACCAGGGCACGGAGTGACAGAAAGTAAAATGGCTTCAGACTGACAGAGGGCAGGGTTGGATTAGATATTAGGAAGAAATTCTTCCCTGTGAGGGAGGTGAAGCCTCGGCACAGGTTGCTCAGATGTGGATGCATCTGTGGATGCCCCATTCCTGGAAGTGTTTAAGGCCATGTTGGATGGGGCTTGAAGAAATCTTATCTGGCAGAAGCTGTCCCTGCCCGGGGCAGGGACTTGGATCTAAATGATCTTCAAGGTCCCTTCCCTCACAAATCACTCTATGATTCAAGAAATCAGCCTAAGGGCAAACTGGAGCCTTAGCAACCGGTGGCTGCTCACACTGATAATTTCCAATAAAGGTTTCTCATACTCCCAAAGCTCTCTTCCCACTGAGAAGTCTGCTGGGCTTTTATTCTGTGTTGTTTTTGAGGTGTCCTTTATAGGACTCTGAAGTCTTTCACTGCAGGTCAGCAGTGAGTCTTATTGACTCATCACTCTCTGTGACATCCCTTTCATGGGCACATGTGTGTGGCTGTGGATGTCCAGCATCAACAGCAATCTATATTGAAGACAGGAAAATATTCCTTGAAAAGGGACCAACCTCTGATCATTTGGATATGGTCTCTACTTTTCAATAACAGTAAGGATTTGGACAAAAAAACCAGTGTTGAATAGATGACTACAGAAGCTGTTGCACACTGAGACAAAATAACTGCACGTGCTGTTCTGTTTGAAATGTGAGTTGGATTTCTTCTGTAAGTAACAACAAATAAGCATTTTAACTATTCATATGTGTAGGGAAAGAGAGAAGAGATGTGATTACTGAGCAGGAGACTGGACTTTAGCAGCACCAGGTAAATTAAATGCTAAAATATATCTTTGCATCTTAAATCACTATGTCGATAAATAATAAATCCAGAAAGGTTTATGTAGTTTTGCATCCAGCAGTGGCAGATGGAATCAAAGGTTTTGATGAGGCATCAGAATTCCAGCTGTGCCAAAAGGGGTTAAGGCTGGTGTTAAATTTGATTCCTTATTTTGAAAACTGAGGAAATTTGAAGGCTGAAAGACCTGATTGTTCTTTAGGAGGTAAGAAAACCAAAAGTTGCAGAGCAGCAGTTGCAGACATTCATTTGGGTTTGTGCAATTCTTGCAAATTCAAGGAGATTCCTCAGTCTCCCTCCTCAGTGCAGAGGCATGCGTGTATGTATGTGTGCACAATCCCTCACTTTAATAGGATGGGCTTTTAGTGGAACAGTGTGGTGACCTGAAGAGAGAAAAGCTCCTGGGAAGTAGCAAAGTGCTGAGCTGCCTCGCTCACAGCTTTCTGTTTGGCCATCCCACAGGAAGCTCTCAGCACTTTTTATTTGAATCTCTGTTGTGAATCCCTGAAGACCTCATCAGAAGGAAAAAAAGAAAAAAGTTCCACTTCTTGTCACACTCATTTTTTTCCTGGGAGTCTCTGAGGGATAGAATGTCTCTGCAAAGACAAAAGTAGAACTCCTCCTTTGTCAAAAAAATAGTCCAGAAAGTTAATACCTTTATCTCCGCACACAGAGAACTCGATATCTCTAAGAGCTTTTTTTAATTTATTTTTAAATGGAGCTATACATTTCCAAAGACTGGCTCTTTTTGTGTGTGCAAAAGGCTCTTTCTCTGCTGGTGGAATTTACCATGCATAACCTTTCTTTCACATAATAAACTCTCTCAGGAGAACAGGTCTCTGCTTTCGGAACCTTCAGCTCCACCAGCCAATTGAAGGGTCACCCTGTTCTTAAGGGACAGGTTTCTTGGTCTGTTCAGCTGTCCCAGTGTGAGAAAAGAAGAAAGAACTGAGCAGGAAGGTTCAATAGGTTGAATTGTAATGTCAGAGAACACACCACCTTGTCCATGGGAAAACCTCAGCAGCATAAACTGTGTAGATTTTAAAAAACCATAAAAAGATACTGCTCTAAATTATTAGAGTGAAATAAATTAGTAATTTTCTGCAGTCAGCTGTGTTGTATCAATGACTGGGTTAGGGGAAAGGTCTTCACCCAAGTCAGGAGACACTGTAAGTAAGAACTGTGTCTAAATGTGGATCTCAGTTTTGCTAAATGTATTTCCCCTTTTTTAATAGATCACTAAAATCTGACAGTAAACCACTCTGGCACATTAAGGTCTTCCTACTACTTTGAGGTAAAAGACCCAAGGGTCAAGTTATTCTATACATGTTGCAGTCTACAGAGATTTCTCTCTGGAATTTCAGCAGGGACAGGTTCACTTGTGAATTCAGTGTAAGAGGGTGGCTCAGTGACAAGGATTTAGGGAGCATCTCCAAAAAGGCTTTAGACAGACCCAAACACAACTGTGCTCCAAGCTACCATAATGAGCTGCCTGGCAGAGCCAGACTGGAGGCTGAGCTTGAGCAGATCCATCGTGACTCTCAGCAGGAGCACAGTGCTGTGCTCAGAGAACTGCCCAACCTCCAGCATCCTCACAGCTTGATGGCCTGAGGGAAGAAAGGGCTCAGATCACTCCCTGCAGAAATGTCCCCAGAGAAATGGATTTTAAATCCACTGGGAATGAAAATACTTTCTTAAGTACTTATGAAAATCCCTACTAGGCTTCTCTCTTTGCAAATGCAAACATTTTTATGGTGATTCCTAGGGTCTCACTCATTCTGTCTTACTTTGCCTTTAAAGTGGAGAAGTCCTGTCCTCCTCAAATATATTAAAAAATAAGGAACTCAGCCAATGTAATAAACCAGGGATTGCAGAGGAGTTCATAAGGGAGAGCATGCTGATACAAATATCACAGTCTGATTAAGCTCTGATTCCAATAGAATTTCGAATTACGATACAATATTCAAGAGCAGTAGATGAAGACATACGGTTTTCAACAGCACAGATATGACAGTGTTGCACAGGGCTGCAATGTCTTTATTTATAAAACTCTCTAGTATGTAAAACTTGGTATTTGCTCCTACAAACAGTGAGATTTAAGTTCATATGGAAGCTTCTAGGAAGACAAGTCACAAGATGTGAGTGAACTCAAGGCAGATGGGATGAAGTACAGATTCCAGCCTCTATTTTTTGTTATCAAGATTTACCCTCGTTGATCCAGAAACACTGAAGTCATTGCAAAATATTTTATATCAGTGTTTTAACTGTTCTATCAAGTTAGTTTTAAATTGCCTGACAAAGATGACTGGACCACTAGAGACAGCTTTTATTTGCAAGCGGAATGCATTCTCCACCTCTCTTTGCCAGCACTGGAGTCCTGTGGTGCTCTGCTCTGAGGCTGTTGTACAGAGGGGATGCACTGGAAGGGAGCGTTCAGGTCATGAGCCATTTTTCAGCAAACTGAGCAAGCTGCCCTCGGAGGTGTTCGATGTATAGCTGAGATCTGAACCGAGATTTCCAGCTGTCTAATGAGGACAGTGCTTGAGCAGCAGATAACACCAGGCAGAACTACTTTCTGCAGAAAATATTAGGTCATGGTGATTCTCTCATCCTGTCCCAAGGACATGTCTCAGATGAGATTTTTGAAGTCAGAAAGTTGATGACTTTATTCCTATGAATTAAAAGATCTTTATGGAAAATTAAAGCAACTGGAAAGGTATTTAGAATGTTGTGGTTGCCTGCTTGTGTACTAAACTTAAACAAATGTATTTTATTTAACATGGGCTTTTCTTGCTTCCCAGTGCACTATCAGACTGGTTTTTTCCTCTGCACTCTTGCTTTAGGGAGTTAATCAATGTAGATGTTTGGATGCTGGATCTCCTTGGAAAGCATCACCATTTCCTGTTGCTGGTAGAAAGGGGAACTAAGGCCCTGACAGTGGAGAACTAGAGAGGGCTGGATTTGGGACTATCCAGCTCTACAAACTTTAGTCCATGACCACGTCTCTAATCAGGACAAAAGCTTAAATATACAAGATAAGTATTTATGAATGATTAAAAGTTTGTTTTGCCCCTGGGCACTGCTCCAGACAGCTCCTAGTGTCCCTGGCTGAAGCTGGCTCCAGGGCATCCCTGCAGGGCAGGCTGTGTGTGGGCAAAGAGCCAGAGTGGGAAAGGAGCTGATGTGGTTTCTGCTTCAGGCTTCATGGTGGCAGAGCAAATATACACTTTCTATAGCTCCCCAGTTCAAGATTGTTCAAACAAATAGCTGTGCCTATTTTATCTTCCTCTAGCTTCCCAACAGGATACCTTTTTCGGTAGGAAGCAGAGATGTGTATTTCTAAACTACAGCAGGCTTATCCATGGAACAAGGTCTGTGTGATGACCTTTCTCTAACTGGATCATTTTTTGTGGTATTTTCTGAAGATTGCAGTAGGTAGCAAATAGTTTTAGTCAAAGCTTTCAAATACAGTAATTTGATGTTCCAGATGGTGCTGTATGATGTTATTTTTACTTTGCTGCTATATTATTTTATGCTCTTTTTGAAAACTAAGTACATCATGTGAAAAAATTCTCATTAAATTATTTAAATATTTTCTTATGAGGCTATAATATAGGTAAAGTATGAAATGAAAAGAACGGCTGGAAATGTTCTTTTTTACTCAAGAACTATGATTTTCTTATAAACATAATATTACTTGCTGAAGAAGATACATATTTATTAAAAAGAGCCATTGTTTGCTTTTCGAGGTAATGTCTTGGACTTTTGTTTGCTTCTTAAGACTGAATGAATAATGTGTATTTACAGTCACTGTGTATAAAGCTGCATTATCTTTCATTACTCTTGCAGCCTTTCTAGGGTGTTAGGTTGGGAAATGCATTGTAATTAAAAACGAGGAACTGGCTTTAAAAAATAGTTATCCGTGGCTGTGCCTGGGAAAGAAACATTATTTCCTTTGTGACAAAAGGATAATAACCCTGGCAGATGGGTTGCTGCAGAGCTGGAAGAAAAGCTCTGTTAGAGTGGGACTGACAAAGCCATCTGTGCTGAGCAGGAAGTCCTGTCGTGGAGGTAATAAAAAGACACCATTTCAGTTCAACTGGTTCCAGATAATCCCTACTTTAAGCCTGCCTTCTGACTTGCTGGGGAAATATCATGGTGCTAAGATATTAATGGCTCTTCTAGCTTATTGAAATGACCTTGTTGTTGTTACTTCAGCAAAGATTATTTGAGAATTGAGTATCTTGCCCTCTTCTCTCAGATGGATTCTACCAGCACCTGAATTCCTTGGAATTAACACAGAGCAGGTCCAAGGAGGTTCTGTTGCAGTCACAGCTGTGACAGCTATAGATGCATCCCACTGATACAGGAGGAGAGGAAATGTTCCTGTATTTACAGAGTAAGATGAGTCTTTGAGGAGGATTATCCCAAGCAAACTTCTCAACAGAACCTCAAGAGAATAGTTTCAATTTGACTTTTGTTTTTTTGACTATTCAATTTTACCCAATCATTTCCTCTCTTAAAATAGATTAATGGATTTCTTACCAATCATTCCTGGGTTTGTTTTTTTTTTTCCTTTCTTTTGCAATTGTTTTCAGCTGCTTTTGCCAGGGAGGAAGAGGTGCAGAAATAAGTATTATGGCCTCCTCTGGCCTGTTATACAAATGAGACAGACTGCTGGCAAATAGGAGCCAGATTGGATCCCCACTATTTGCTCTCTCTCTCTATTTTTTTTTTTTTTTTGCTAAAAAAGTCCATTTAAAGGAGGTGAAGCAGAAAAGCTTATTTCAAAAATAATTACTTAGAGGCTTTCCAGCCATGTGAAAAGGAGCAAAATCTAAAAACCTAAATCTTCAACAAGGAAATGCAAACCCATTGGTAATAAGCCTTACCTTGAAAAGACAGAAAGGTGCAAAACAGAACATTCAGATACAAATCCCATGGTTTCTTCTTGAGGAGGAAGATGACATTAAATTCCAGACCTAATCAGGATCCCACTCTTTCAGGATTGGTAAAGTCCCACCCAAGCAAACTGGAGCCTGTTTCTGATTTGGTCTGAGCTGCAGCTCCAATGTTTGGCTGAAAGACAAGATATCAGCAGGGCCATTGATGCTGTGATCAATGCTGTGTTTGAGAGTAGCAAGAGTCTTAAAATAAACAGCAGGGGTTGTTTTCCCATTTTTGTAGAGACTGAAATACTATAACAGCTTGCAGACATTTTCATTGTGAAACCTGACTTCTCCTGGCATTCCAGTCTCAAACCTGCTGAAGATGTAAACCCAGGTGTCCTCCTGAGCTTGCACCCAAGGATGATCTTTGGAAAGTTTTGGTTCAAAGCATGTGGACTTGAGCATTTCTTTTGTCTGAGGCTATGTATTTAAAGGGAAAACCACTCTACTTGTTTGACTCCCACCCAGGAGATTCTGGTACCTAACAAATCACTTCTAGGAGAGCAATTATTTATAAAAATAATAATGGGTTCTGTGTAAAAAAAGCCAGTACTTGATTAATTATGCCTTTTTTCTGGGTCTGTAAGAAGGAGTTGGACAGGGAATGAAGAGCAGTATTTCACAATTTGGTGTTTTCATGTTGCTGAGAACAAAAGAGCTCACCAAGAGTACCTGAGCCTCACTAAGCTAGGTTCAAACTTTTTGCCTGTACAAAGAGAACAAATGCTTCAAGTGCACAAGAAGGTTTAGCTCTTTGTTTTCCTAATCTGTTTTCTGAGTCCAGACTCAAGTTGCTTTGCTTTGCTTTGCTTTATTGACCTCGAAATTAGCAATGGTAAACAGACCAATATAAATCACCTTGCTAAGATTAAGCTCTTTCACGGTCCCTCTCATGAAACAGCTCTGGGGAGTTGTTGCATGTGTCTCTGTAGTCAAATAAGTACCAAACAGCCTTGGCTCTATGGATGAACAGAAACCACATTGTTATTTAATGGTACTAAGCAAGGTTAATTAACAAAGTGAGATGATTAATTCACTGAGACATCTCAAGAAACACGAGAGTTTGAGTTTAATCTCTGGATGTGCATCCACTGCTAAAGCTATTGTCTTTTTATTTTCATAGGGAAGGGAAAGTAGAGTTGATGTTTTTGTCAAGAATGTGCTTTACTGAGCCAAAGACATCACGATGGCTGTTAGGGTGCTTAAGATGTTCTGTCTATGCTGTAGCATTCACAATTACCATTTTCAGAGTTCAGATTTACAAAGCATATGAAAATAAATTTATAGAAAATTAGATGTATAGCCCTCTGTTTCTGTTACAATCATTGCAGTGAGGAATGTAAAAACTTAATTCAAATAAGTGCAAATGATGCCCTTTCAAGTGGGTAACTGGCAAGCTCCAGCTGCCAGGTTCCAGCTGCTTCTGTGCCACAAGAAGCCTGCTCTAAGTCCTCAAAGGCTACCATCAGTCCCTCCTAGGTCAGAGATACCAAAACACAGGCTGGGGTTCAGATGAGACGGGGAAGGGGTTGCACTGTGCCAAGGAACAAGTAGTTTTATTGAAAATGTCAAACGTAGTGAGACTAAGTCCTCAGTTTTTCAACTCCCCTCTCTCAGCAGGGTGGATTACTGAAGAAGAAAGTGGGATCCTTTTCTCTTCACACTTAACTATAATTCCCCCACTGGTACTAGAGCTGATGTGTTGAAGCAGATATTAGTGTTTCAGTTGCTTCATTATTTGCTGGTTTAGGGCCTGACCTTTCACTACATTCAACACAAAATTCACGGCACATGAAATACTTGCTGATAGATCTCAGGCCTTCGGTAGTGACCTAAAGCCACTGACACTGAGCCTGGTTTTAAGACCCTCAGCACCCAGTGACCAAAGTGTCCTCCTGCTGTAGTAACCATGGATTATTCTGAGAATAGCAAGCAAAATTTCATGCAAGTTTACAGAATCATGTTATTTTGGAGCACAATAGGAGCTGATTATCCACATATAAAGTAATGAAAGTTTTCATTTGTATGGAGAACATAGGACAAAACTCACTGTTAACAATTGCCTCTAACTGAGACTTTATTAGTCACTCTTGTAGCCTTAAGACTAAATTGGACTCTTTAAACACAAATGTCTTCATATTTTAGCTCAGTCCCAATTAATTTTTTTATTCTCCTTGAAGGGCAGCTTAGTAACCATGAAGTATCTTCCAATCCTAGAAGATAAACCAGCTTACAAAATGTTGTGTCAGGGAGTCAGAAACATGAGGTTGAAGTGAATCTTACTACTGGGGGAATGAAAAGCCATCTTTATGTTAAGTGTTAATAGTCCCCCTTTGCCTGTTTAGGAGACCTTCTGCAGTAAAACCCATTAAACAGGTGATAACAGCTTTTCAAAACAGGTTGAATTAAATGTTGAAATTTCAAACTGTGTTGAGCTTCTGTTTCTGCCAGAAGAAAATTAAGTGGAAGATGAACAGAAATGTTAAGAAGCTGCTTCTTATACCTGTGAAAGCGCTAGGATGGGAAAATTACTTTCTTTTGTTAGTAATCAGTCCATGGTTCAGCTACTCAGAAAGAGGATATTTCATGCACAGTAGAGAGAGTGGGCAGAAATATCTCAGCATTGGAAGAGCTACTCTTGAGGGAAGGTTTTTAATTGCCTTTGGCTGAACACTCGTCACTGTCTTTTGGACCAGGGAAATTAGTTTTTAGTGCCTTGACCTTTGCTTACACACTCCTTCTGTTCTACCAAGCACTCTCCATTACAGCAATGTGAACGAAATTTATAACATCCTGAGCATCATAAAGTTAGGCAGGCTGCACCCAAGCCAGTTGTCATCATTCTTTCAGAAATAATACAATTTTAAATAAATGCAGTCCCAAGTGTTTCCTTTAGTTATCACCACAAAACAATGCAGGGAGATGTTGCTTGCTGCAGCTGACATGAAGACTGATGGTGGCCCATTGAAAAGACTGCTCACTTTCTTAAAATGCAAATACCTGCAGACCATATCTGGAAACAGCTAATGAGCAATTGCCCTTCGAAACATATAAGACAGTAGAAAATTCCATCCTGATCTTTTATATATTCAGAAGCACGACTTCTGGGTAATTCACCAGAGTCATAACTCACTATATGATTCATTAGATGTTAAAAAAAATGTTTGAAGTTGTCATAAATAAGATGACAAATGTGCAAACTGTATGTGCAACTGTGATGAATCTGCAGAAGATGAAAAAAGTAAATTTTTGTGCTCTTTAAAAAGTTCCAAAAATGCTTTAAAAATTCCCAAACCACAACACTGCAGCACAGGGATGTCCCAGTTTAGCAAAAGCTTTCATAAACTGTTTGTCACCACAAATGTATCTGTTTAATTCTCAAGTAAGTCTTCTGTAGCAAATTGTCAGATCTTGTGACTAAAGACTAAAATAAAAGCAAAACTTCTGAATAATCATATCATACATCTTAGCTATTCTACCTAAAATGTTTTGCTTGACCAAGCACGAAGAGTTTTTCTGACAGCTTCCAAGATTGTATTATTGAACTACATTTAAAAAGAGAATAATTTTGCTCTAGTTCTGAGTAGCCTTACAATAAACTTTCAGACACTGCAGAGCAGTGGAAAATCCTCCAAAGCACAGACTGTATCGCATGCTGCTTTTTGAAGACCAAATCACTACGTCCATGTGCAGTCTCTGTGTAAAGCCACTGTAACCTGTGCCTGGAAAAATGGAATGTTCTGGGCTTCCAGTAGCCTCTTCTTCTGAAGAGATTTCACTGCAGAAAGTTCAGTGTTTCGATGGCCAAATTCCTTTTTCTAGTGTATGGGTTGAACTTCCTCCCATTCAGATTGCTTGGGGGCTAAGTAGCACCAGGAGTACTGGAAAAGAAGACAGAAGCTTGCAAAGGGGTGTGAGAAGGAAGAAAATATTAAAAAATACAAACCAAGTTGATCCTAAAAATCTGGTACAAATAGGAATAAATGAGGGACTGTAAGTTTACTTATGGGAACCTTTCTCTGATTGCTGATCTCATTAATTCAGAGAAAACCAAATGCTCTAGGTTGATATTCTTTACTGTTTGCTACATTTTTTATAAGTGATTTGGAGATCAAATGATGATCAAAAGGGTGCTCTTATAATGATGACCATCAGCCTTCAGCTGTACATCTACTCTGTGCTGTAATTTTGGAGTTATATCAAGGGATTACAGATAATAAACTCACGTTTTTATTTCAACTAACAGGTTCAAACTATATTTCTGTACTGTGTTACAACACTGTCTAGAAATGGAGACAAAATAGTAGTGAAACAAAGGAAATGGTCAAAGGAGTGAAGGGTTCTAAACCAGTGTATCTCTTTCTTCTTCTTATATGCACGTCATCACAGATACGTACTTTTTCCAGGCAGTGTTTCTGCAGAGCTAAAAGGCTGCTAGGTTCAACTGAGGTCCACATCATGCCATGAGATTAAAGGAATGGGGCATAAAGATAAAACACAGGAATGACTTATGTGCTCCATGAAAGCATTTTGTTTCATATCATTGTAAAAATTCTTTTGATTATGGAGAAAGGATCTAATTTCACAAGCCTTTCATGTAAATAATTCAGCTCTAAGAAACCATGCCAGGCCACTTTCTTTTTGATGCCTTGCAATATGTGCGCAACAGCAACCCTAACAAAGCAAAACTTCTTGTGCTTTTGAAAGATGCTGACGACTCTCCAAGAATATTTATAACTTGCCAAATAGCCTAAGCCTGTTAACTTTGGGTGCATTATTTAAGTTTTTATTTTCCTAATCAAGATTTGCCCATTTCTGAGGAGTCAGCTGTGTTGCTTGCACTACTGAGACTTTGTAATTCCCTCCTTTGCTCCAAAGTGGACACAAAAAGACTTCAAGGTTTCCAGCAGGTAAGAGGCCAATTCCCACCATGAGCCTGTGGGTGTGATTCCTGTTTCAGAGCACTGTTGCTACCCCATGGATAGGAATATTCTGCCTGCTGTACCAACTGCCAGAGACACAGAGAAAATGGATAAATAAATTCACCCGGATGCTGAGTAACCTGTTCCTGTGTCAATCCTGGCTCTGTTCAGAGACTCTTATACAAACAATATCATCTAAAGATGACAGAAACCCTGAATAGTACACAATGGAGGGAAACCTGTGCTATGGAGAAGGGAAAACAGCTCAAAGAAGAACTTCTTAGGTCACCATGGGATGCCAAGAAAAAGATTTGGCTTCCTCTTCTGACAGATTATTGTACACTATAGAGAAAAAAACCCCAACGCTTTACTCTGAATAAAGAGGCCAGGAATTTAATACTCATGTTCCCACAGGAAGGCAAGCCCTGCAGGAAGACTGCATCTTTACATGGTTCAGAGCTGAAATGTTCGAGTTTTGATCAGCAACTGAATGCTTTGACACTGCTTTTTTCATGATAGGTCTCACATGGCTTTGGTCCCTTTCCTGCTCACTGTGAAATAAAACTGTCAGATCTTGAAAGCTGCCATGGAACAGAATGTGCATCCTCCCAGCAGCTTTGCCTGTCATTGACATGATTGCTTCCATGCTGCATACAGGGTGAAACAAAGCTGAGAGAAGAAAGGATAAACCTTCCCTCTACATTTTAGTTCAGGCTTTTGTCCTCACTTATCCTCACCTTTATCCCCTTTCACCCTTCTGTTATCATATAGAATAGAATCATATCATATTGTTTTATATCATATTGTTTCAATATGTGGCTTTTAGAGTCAGAGTGGGCCAGAGCCTTCAGGTAATTTGGAGGCTGGGTGTCCGTGTAGCTGCAAGCTCCCTCCTCATTCAGACCTTGGGTGGCTCCCAGTAACCTTAAGTGAGGAAGGGCTGCTTAAGTAATGAGTGATTTAAGCTTCCTGGACTGACCTTGAGATCAAAGAGAAGAAAAAGAACAATTCTAAGGTGTGACACCAGTCATGGTTGGGAGGGAAGTCCAAAGTTTACTGCTGGCATGTTCAGCTGGCTCTGAATTGTTGTACTTGGGAAAGGTGAGTCAGGCAAGCCAGGAAGGCCAAATCAGAGGCTCTAAAAACTGTCAATTTCTTTCCTGATGTTCACTCCTACTAATCACATCAGCTTTTCCTTTAAACCATCTTGCTTGTTTGTGCACCATGTTATGTGAGAAGCAAATGATGCTTTGAATCAATGATTTCCCCACATGGCGTTTGGAAGATTTATATCTTCTCTTATGTTTTCTCCCTCTAGTTGGCAGGGTCCAAGCCAGCCTTCCCTACTCCTCTCACTGTGCTGCTGCACTTTTCTTGTAATTGATTCCAATCTTCTGCCTGCTTCTTAGGGATTCGATTTCCCCACCTTCACGTCATTATCTCATGCCCTTGCATTTCTACTTAATGTGGATATTTGTGTGTTGGCATCTAGGCTGTTCCTAAATAAATGCAATGAAATGTGATTCCAGTAACAGGCTGCTCCTGTCTGTCAGAATTATCTTACTAAATATTCCTACTCTTTTGTGCCACTTGTTTTCTCAGGAAGGAGCTTCATTCTGTTCTCACAACTGAATTTTTCTAGCAGAATCCTAATACAGGGATCTTTTGATTTGAAATTCTCAGAATTTGAATTTTTTTTTCCCTGGTGTTATATAGTTTCAAGTTCCATAAGTTAACTTTAGTGAATGCAGTAGTTAAAATTCCAGCAACTGTGTTAGGTCTCTTGGTTATACATACATTGAGAGAGAAACTCAGTACAATTTCATGCATAAAAAGACACAAGTACCAAGTTTAAGAGTCTTTTTATTGATCTAAACATTGTGGTGTACCTGCCTTACAGAAAATGTCTTGAGGCATGTTAACTCTGAGATGGCTGTGTGCTCAGAAGTGTAATAGAATATCACAATAATATGGCCATTACAAGGAACTGTTTTAATGATCATGAATGTGACTACCTTGTAATAACATGGTATTCTCTACATAGCTAACAAAAATACTTAGGAGCTGGTGTGCGACTTATGTACACAGTTTGCCTCACACACTGCAGTGAGTCTGGGCTGTGTTTTATAGGACTTGGCACAAAAAAAGCTATTAAAAGAGTGAGCTAGAGAGCCCACAAGGGAAAGGATCTCTGCTCTGCCCTGCCTAGAGAGGAAAAGAGCCAGCACTTGCCATGGTTTATGCATCACATACAGGTCTTAGCTCATACACTGAGGTGTTGATCCTTGTTCACTTCAGGTATGGTGTTATGTTGTGCTCTTCAGGACTCCTTCCAACTGTTTTGTGTAATTAGACAGGAGTGTTTGGTCAAGATAAAGGTTGGAGAAAGTTATGCAGTAACCCCAAAGTGAAAGCCAGGCTCAGGAGTGGCACTGGGGTTGGACCAGCAAATTAAATAACTCCCCCTGCTCATGGTTTCCCATATGGTCATTCCCATTTACTGGGAGACTTCTGGAATTCTGACACACAACCAGGAAGCAATATACTAGCTCCATAACAGCCTGGCTGCTGCAGCAATCCTCCTGTGAGCGCTCGTGCAGGAGCTCTGATTATACAGACACTGATTTAAAAGCAATGAATTTTGGGAGGAACTGTCTCAAGCCACTTATTTGACCATAACAAGAGTTGATGAGAAAGTGTCCCTGAGGTGAACAAGAGACTGTATGGTAATAATCTCCAGACCCCACTGATCTAAGTAAATAATAACCAGAATTGTGAGATGAGCTAAAAGCTTCAGACTTTTGCTGCCTGGTTAGGTGAACTGTGTCCATCTTTCCCTTTACACTTTCTGGCAAATGAAGGACCAATCTGTGTTCTGAGAGTTGATGTATGGGAGCAGAGGACTGAACACTGCTGAAAATGCCTGGAAGTATAAATAATAAATCTGAGTGGCAAAAAAGCAACTCAATTTTTACTCTTTTTTTCTTTTTTAGCAGGATTTTTTAGATAATATCAAAGCTATTCTTTGCCTTGCTAACAACAGACTGCATAAAGAGAGGAGCATATTTTAAACCCCAGAGTGTTCGTTATGGGGTATCTCATGAATTGGGCCCAGAGAAAACATCCTGTCCTGTCTCCCCTCTAACAATGTCTTGGTTGAAATGATGGCAATGATGATGGGTCTCAGAACTTTTCTCGGTGGAGAGGTTTGAACTGGAGCAAGAATAGCATTAGATACTGTTAGACTGTGGTGACCATATTGTAGCATTTCAATAAATATTCTCTTTAGTTTTCCAGTTCTTGAATAATCTGTACATAAGCCAATAGAAAAGGTTTATCTCCTGACCAAGAATTGTGTAAAAACGGTGTAGGGCGCAAATATTTGGGGATGGGAGATGATAGATCTTTTTGCAAAATGTCTTATTCCATTCTGTTGTGCCATGTATCCAGATAATGATGCGTTCAGGGTTTTTTTTCCTCTTTAGAAAAATGAAATATATTTCTGTGGATCCTAACAATGAAATTTACATTACAATGCATGGCCTTTCTAACCTTCTGCCTGCAGTGCTCCAACTTCCCTTGTTCATAGTAATGATTAAAAATCTCCCGAGCATAAAGTATTTTTGGATGTTAAAAGATTTTATAAGAGGAAAATCTTAGATTAAAATCTGAAGTTAAACAGCAAATAAGGACAATTAAATACACAATTCTCACTTCCTTACATTTTCCTGTTTGGTGTATTGCCTCAGGTTTCATTGCTTGTGATCAAAAGATGAATACAAAGTTCAGACAGACACAAATAGGTCATCCTCTCTTGCCTGGAGGTATCAGTATTGTGCAGCTGTAGTTGAGGTTTGCAAGATCTTTAACAAAAGTTCATTTCTCATTCAGAACACAGACAGATTTGTGTTGCTGAATCCCTTTCACATCCACTCACCACACAAAAAAGCATGTGCTAAATTGAGTTCAGCCCATAGCAACAGTTCTTCTGATAACCTTGGAATGCAGACTGCATGGACAGAGGACACTTTAAGTCTTTAGGAGGAATACTTATTAAATAAGCCCCTGCTTTTATAATAAAAGCCCAATTTTAATAAAACACTCTCAGGCATTCTCTTTCAAGTAACTACTGCATTTATAGAGCCAGGTTCTCCTCTTGCTTTTATCTCACCACTTCTAGCACAATCTCAATTTATGGTTTTAAAATTTTTGCTTTCTGGCTTTTGTCCATCTCTCTTTATAATTGGGCTTTTATGTTTAACTCCACACTTGCCATCATGAAATCACAAAATCCAGTTGTCACTGCTGTTCGGATGTTGCTGTCTCAGTTGTTTAATTGCAGTGCTCCTGGGACTTTATATCCTATTCTTTATCGACCTAATCCAGATTTGATTCTGAGGAGAAGTAACAGCAGGGAACCCCAGACCTGAGGTGAGATTTCACACTTCTCTCTCCGTTTTCTGGCTCTGAAAGTTAGGGTGCTGTGGGAGGCACACAAACAAATGTTTGTACTTTTCCTTCCCTTTCCTCAGCACTTGCACCATGCAGCAAAAATCGGACTGCTCATATTTTGCTCAAGCTTTCTAATAAATAGAGTTCATCATTTTGGATGTCTGCTGGCAGGATCCTGGAGTGGGCTTACATTCTTTCCTTTTATACAATACCATGTGCCCTGCTCACCTTCTAAGTATTTTTCTTTGTCTAACAATGATGATGAAGCAGCTCCACAATGGGAGATTAATGGGAATTAGGTGATACTTGTCTCTGTGTCCTCTCTGGAGCTCACCCACAGGGTTGGCCTGCAACAGAATCCGGGAAATACCCAAGAGATAAATGCTCTTTTAAAAGATTATCATCTACTCTTACTGGATAGAATAAAACAATATAAATAAAATGCTGTATCACACAAAATTTTCAGACAATAAAAGGTGAAAAAAGTACCATTAAAGCTCAGTGTACATGGAATATTTTTAGAGACTTATCTGCCTCTAGTTTCATGGCATCGTAGCTGCATATCTTTATCATTATCCTTAACAAAACTCTTCCATGTTCAATTACCAAAGCCACTGAAGATATTTGCTCTTATTCCTTTTAATTTTACCCTTCTGAATTTTGTCCATCACTAACTTTCAGCCTTTTCTTCCCTTTGGATCCTTTTCAACAAAACATATTCTTATAAGCAATAAGGTGTTCCTATCATCCTGCACCTTGATGTGTTGTGATCCATTCTTTAGGAATGCTCTGCACACCTTTGCTCAGAAATCAGTTATGTTGGCTCTTAGGGATATTGATGTTTCTTATCCAAATTACCTCCAAGCTCTTTCTGGGGTTTGGATGCTTGAAGTAGAGAACTAGATCTCCAGCAGGTGTAAATCAACATCTCCCTATTGATTTTAATTATGTGTGGTGTCTTCTTATACTGGCAGATGATCCAGCCTGGAATTATAGTACAATAGGTGCCTTGTGCATTTCAAGGAAGGAGGCACATTTTTTTCTCCCTGGAAGCATCCACCTGTGTTTCTTGTACCTTTTTCTCCAACAGCAACATTGCTCAGGGCTAATGAGAGTCTTCTAAATCTTATCCTTTAACAGAAGAGGCGTTCTTGTGATACAGGAGAGCTTCTCCTTGAATTAACCTTCCCTGGTTCAAGATACAGCTGTAAGCTGCCAAATCTGTATTCACACAGTGGTGGATCTGAGCCTCCCAGATGAAGCAAAAGCCTTTCTGCTTAACCAGTGTCTCTGGGATTTAGCTTGGTCCCTTCTCTTCAAGCTGTGATGAAGACATGAGGACTTGATGAAGAATTGCTTAGTAGCTCTTCCTTAAAGGTAAAGAAACATGGTGGATTTGGACATGATTGAATAAAAGGCTGGTTCTAAATCCCTGCTCTGACAGAAAATGCCTGTGTATTTTATCAGATTTATGTGTTAATTAGACACTCCTTCTCATCAACCAGCCTGAGAAAAGAATTGTGTTCTCCGGAAAAGAGTCAAAATCTTTCTTAGTTTCCGTGCAAAATACACCTGATTTGGTTGCTAAATCTGATGTTTACACATAGGAACTGATACTCAAAAGCATAAAAGTATAGAAAAGTTAAAAACAACTATCCAAAAAATTGGTGTGGTTCTCCATCTGAAAAGACAAAAAGGATAAAAATACAAAAAAAATCCAGTTAATTTTGATGTTTTTATGCTAGAGGAAGGACATTCAATACCGCAACATAAGTGATAGCAAAATTAATCAGCTAGAATTGTTTTTACAGTTAGAGATTGCAATTACAAACAACTTATAGTCTTGATTAAAAACAAAACAAAACAAAAGTAACAAATGAAAATAAAACTCTTTTCTTCAAACACAGTTCATAGACAGAGTGAATAAAAGAAAAGAGAACTTTGTTTCCTTCCCATGAAAACAAAGAAGATTTGAACTGTCACTTCCTTAAGCCAGTTCTTAAAGCAGTTTGTACACTCTGGGATACAGAGGTGACTGAAAAGTAATGAAAATAGAGAGTGAGGTGAGGGAGTACTTAGACTGGCACCTCTCTATGATGAAGTGAAAGCTGTGTTCTGCTCTCTCTGGTCAATGTCTGCCATGAAATATGTGTACCCCATATACTGGGATCAAATTCTGAACCTAATCATTATACACTATAGACTGAATAATAAGTTAAATTCTGCAATCCAGTCTGATTATGTGCAAATTCAATGTGACACAGTCCTAATCTGAAATGTAAAATTAAAGGTCATAGCAGCATTTCCTAGTTTCAGAGACTGATTTTTTTTTCCCCACCCTAACTCAGCTACTTAGATACATTTTAAGGAAAATTTTATCTAGGAGAACAATCACATCATTTTAAAACTGCTTTTCATGTTTATATTTACAGAGCAATGTTGACCAAAAAGAGTATAAACAATGACTTCAAGGAGGCTGTTTTCATGAGTAAGATTGTACCCTGTAAATATGAATTCTGGAATTAGACATGACTGGCAATTTTTGTAAATGCACAGTCCTGTCCATAATGATATTCAGCACTTGCTTTGACCCAGGTTTATTAAATTTATCATACGTAGCTGCATCACAGCAATTACTGCTGGGGCTGAAGACAGGAGATGGTGAATGTCAAACTGTGCAGCAGGGCTGAATTTTGAAGACAGGAACTGTGTTTAGACAGATGTTGATTTCACAGAGCAGCTTTGCCATTCAACAAGTCAGTGTGTGTGGGGAGTGATGCACAGCTGGATGGATGTGGAAGGTGCCTGCTGAGCATCTGCAACAATGTACAGGTGTGTGCTGGGAATCAATGTAGTGATGCAGTGGTGAAGAAAGGCACAGGATACTTTGAGGTGAAAACTCCTGTTCTTCACATGTGGTGGTGAGAACTCAAAATCATGAAACCTGGGCTCCTGTTGCAGGAAACTGTGGTTCTGCAGACCATGCTTCCTGAGCCAGAATCTTTCATAAAAGAATTATTCACTGCCTACCTTTGCAAGCCTTGGGCACAGCTGAACACACCTAACTCGGTCAGCAGAGGGCCCTGAACAGACCCACTGGAGTTCCTCAGCAAAATCGTTACCCTTACATTACAGGCTGACACCGAGTCCCACTTTCTTCCCATAGTATGAGACACAAGGAAAAAGTCACCTAACCGAGAGCTCCAATGCAAAACAAATGTCCAAAGTAACAGGGAATTAATGCAGCTTTCTGAAAACAAAACTAAGCAAATAAAAAGCCCCATAAGTGAGCTCATGAGAGTGGAAGAGTAAATAGATGCTGTCTAGGGTTTACCAATCAAGAAAAGGACATGAAAAAACAGGCCATCAGGGTTTCTGCTGCTTATCTGAGTCCTGAGCAGTCAGGCTATCCAATTCAAGGAGTAAAGTTTCTCTGAAGATATCTCTGAAGGTGTTTATTGAATTTCTGAGCCTGAATTACCTAAAAATTTAGCTGTGCAGCAGAATTTGGAAGAAGGAAGTCACTAATGGTCTGGTTGAGATACTGTATCATGTTTCTTTGATATTCAACCTTAGCATAATGTTTTCAAAATAAAAAGGCAAGTAATTCTCTCTCCTGCTAAGGAACAAAGTTGCTGCAAAGATGGAAGATGGTTGTGTCTCCTGAGTTTCTTTCACTGCTCTGCTTCTCTTAAATACCCTGCCCCCTGTGGGAGAGCAAGGAAAAAAACCAAACAGGGAAAGAAAAAAAAAGAAGCAAGAGAAAATCCCTGAAGTTGCCTCTAAGTTTACCCACAAGGTCATATCTATGTTTAAGTGCTTTGCTGAAATAACTTCTGCTATTAGGGCTCTGGCAAGAACTGTCTCATATTTTATGTATGAATTCTGAAACCCCTGGTTGATGTTATAATAGAAACACTAGTAATTATTTTTAATATTAGGGCTGAAGATAGCAGTCAGCTACTGGATGCAGACTATGAGGCTGCCCTTGTCCTGAAAAGTTTACAATCTAATTACTAGTTGAAAGCGCTCTGAGGATCAACAGTCACACATGTGCATACACATATATTGTTCTCCTCAGTTCCCCAAAGAAATGCATAAAACCAAATCCGCACTTTATTTAAAGCTACATTTAAAGAAAATTAGATGTTGTAAATAAAGCTGAGTCTGAGGGGAGAAAAACACACAAGTAGGATTTCCCAAATTGCATGGAAAGTAGAGAATTAGGAACAAATATGCTGGAAAAGTTATTCTTTAATTAGGCAGGACCTGTTCACACAAATTAGACAATAATCGATGAGAGTCAAATAAGTACTTTTTTATGAATTTCCATCTTTAGCAAAGATAGACTTAGTAAATTAACATCAAACTCTCGAAAGAGTCATGTAGACAGATGCTAGAAAATCTTCTAGAGCAATGATATTAGTGTGCTTCAGACTTCACCCTGCATGATGAAGCCTGTGAAATAACAGAAAAATGTTAGTTAATAAGATCAATGTAGAATACACATGCAGGAGTATTTAATGATGGCATAAGACAAAAATGTTGTTTCAATTTAATAAAAAAAAATATTAAGAAATTCAAGTAAGGAATGTTATAAAAACAATGGAGAATGTGTCCCATGTAAAAGGTCAAAATGACATTCTGCCATCTTTAGGGTTTGCCAAAGCTGTGCTTAGATGTTGCAATACTCATGACCAACCCTACTGCAACCTTAAGCATGGAGGGGTCTGTATTTGAACCAAAGCACATTGTTAGCAAGTGTTGTCAGAGCAGGCCATTCGCAGATGGGTGAGGCAGGCACAGTTTGTGTGAGGAATCTCAATCAAAGCAAATCCACCTTGGAACTTCAGTCTCAGGCGCAAATCTTCCATGGCTTTGTGGCTCCTGTTCCCCTATTTCTCTCCAGCAGCTGATTATTCTCCCAGCACAGCCTTCTCCCAGTCCCACATGTCCTCTCTTCTACAGACCATATAAAAATAAAACACAGGATAAAATAGGATTTTTCTGCATAAGGTGAGAGACATTTTCTTTTATAGGAAAAACAGAAGTAGCTAAATGCTAAAGATCTTTGTTCTAAGGGAGAACTACCTCACCACTGTCCATGAGAAGTCTTACA